>JAAAKL020001095.1:0-33287 GCA_010016065.2 Carybdea cf. marsupialis auct. non (Linnaeus, 1758) | reverse complement strand
GGCCCCGCCCCTCAATGCTAAGAAAAAAGAATGTGTCTGACTGCCCATATCAATATCATGGAAGTAAGTGAAAACTCCACTGTATCCACTGGAAGGAATAAAATGTCTCTGGAACTTCCGCAGTACGATCCTATCTGAACTTCCTTGCAATGCGTGACGTCATTGGGCCCCGCACCCTTCAAAACCGCAACTGGTTCCACGTAAATGTAAGGCCGGTCTGTACCAACTTAAGCATACACGGGAAGCATTAACATTGTCGAGTGTCATCTAGCACGCGAATATCATTTAAGCCTAGTAAAAAAGGGTCATAAATTATTAAGATATTCAACAATTCCACACTTACAAAATTAAAGTTATCATTACTTAATCTGATTGTCATTACAACATTTTCTGCATAGCCAGACTATTTCCAGCCATATTTCTGATCATTATTCGTTGCAATGGTTGTCAAAGTTCAGCAAGGCAGTTTTTGTGATAATATTAGACTCTTTTGTTTCGTTTTTTCAAATCCAGACGTTTTAATTTACTAAATGCGTGTTTTACAACATTTAAAGTCATAATATTAGCAGTAGGAAAATCCATAGTTTTTTAATATAACACATATTAGATACAGAAATTATGTAAGCAATTACCTTCAAACACCATATCCCAATATATCAACAAGACCCAATTTGGATTATCGGGTCTAAGTCAAACCAAGAATCAAGAATCTCAAAACAAGAACAATGCGTATGATAAAATTTGTGGAAGCAGGGACAACAAAGTGACTTACAGGCTGCCTTGTAACCCAGTAAAAAGTCACAAAATAAAAACGAACTGAGGTACGTGTTTAACACTCTAGTATTAAAGCAATTTTAAAGCAATGTAACTTTTAGGTTACATACACCTATATGCAGCTGCGTAGTTACCGTCCTCGGCGTTCTAATGTGGGGCAGCAGATTTATGTTTTTTTAGAAACTTAATTTGCTGCAAGTAATGCAGTCATGAACGATAACTGAAAGCGGTAAAAAGTTTAAAAGGTTTCTACTTAAAGTCTTAGCGGGATCCTAATCGTACGACAGTCCAGGTAAGATCGGGGCAGTTAGACGGTTTGACTGTATCATACCATACCGATTGCGTTATCCAAAGTAAGATTCTTACACCTGCAGATCTTGGCTACCAACGTTCGAAGTGAGTCTTAATCAGATTATTCGTGAGACAGAAAATATCTTACCGAGGGCAAGGTACTTATGTCCAGAATACATGAGTATCAAAACACGGCGTAGAAGATCTTTGCTTAAGATGTAATTCTTGATATGATATGTGTGATGTTCGACACAGAAAGACAATATGTCAAGAATGTGTTCCAGGGTGGCTGCAGTTTTGGGATCATCTAAATGAGAAGTAAAAAGAACACTTAATCATAGATCACAGTTATCTTAAAACAAACCCTTATCTTCGTCATTTATGGAGCATATACAAGCGTAATCGTAATTTACCAACATACTTTGGTAAGAATATCTACCTAGGAATACTAGAATTACATTTGTAGTATTATTTATTGCAAAGGCGAACTTGCTACTTTCCAAAAATCATCACTCATCATCACTATCACTCATCATTTTTATATTCTATTTTAAATGCATAGTTATCACGTTAGATGTCTACGTAATTCCTTGAAGGATATAATAGTGCACACCACGTTGGTACCTATGGTTTATCATAATTGTCTACGATGTGCTCTCTGTAGAAAAAGGCGGAATTATCTATGTATTGATGTCTGTTAGACGGGCAGATTCACGGATAGATATCAAAAGCGCAAAATCAGATATGGCCGTCTTACCTGTGATTCAAAAGGGGTAGTATACATACATTCTAAAATGCTATGTATTCAGATTTCAATATGTCGACAGTCTATTACACCCGATTGATTACGGTTTAACTATTATCAATCTTAGTGTCGCAAATTTCGAAAAAAGACGGAAGGTGAACATGGGCTGCTCTGCAAGAGTGGCTCATTCCATGGTGACAGAGCCATAAAAGACTGGCAATTTGGTCTTAGTGATACAGCTGAAACACAAACATCAGTCAGCAAAAGGCAAACATTTTGGCAACATAAACTCAATGTCATTAAACCTTAAGAATAGAACGGGCGGAAACTTCCCCAAAGACGTATTTTTAGTCTTTTGGGTTTGTTTATGCCCCGGTTTTTCCACTCCGCGTTTTATCGCATGGCTAAATAAGGTGATTCTTTTTTTTGCAATCATTTCGCACCTCAATTTCCAAGCAAGGTTGTGATGGGTAGATCAGGATTTAGCCTAATCGATTTAGTGCTCTTTATTAGGTTTTAAGGAAATAGATTGTACTTCGCTCAATAAACGGTAGGATTACCACTTAAAGGAATTGATTTAGATTGAAAGGAGTAGAAATAAAAAGTAAACCGAAACGTATATGTTATCACAGAAATAATAATATTCAAGAAGATGGAGGTTGATATTAGATTTGAAAGTGTCTAAAATAGTAGGCTACAGGAAAGCAGTCGGAAGACAGTGGGTGCCAGATTTTGGCATTCCTACGGAAAAAACTACTAGCATTGTAACATCTGTTTGTGCTAGGAATAGAAACAGAAACTTCATGCAGTAATAACTGCATCTGATCGTCCAAGAGGAGGAAACACTTGGCAGAACATATATCAGGATTACAAGTACGAAAAAGGTCAAGAGGATGTGGATCCTGTTCATCTAGCCAGAAATGCGAGTTCAAATTGGGTAAGATTGGGATAGAGAAAAGTTGTAACAGCGTTCACCAACCAAGTCTGTCCCTCTTGAATATCCGGAATGGTGAGCCTTGAAGGCACCAAAGAGAAAACATTAGCTAAAGGATGTCGTTAAAGCATAGAATCCATGTGGACGGAGATAGAATCTAACATAGCACAATCACTTGAAGGAGGTGAACGATATAAGAAAAAAAGACAAATGGAAGAATGAATCACGGCTAGACGTAAGCAGATTTAGGCCATATTAGGCCTTTCAAAGTAAGTAGTAAAGGAACAAAAGATATATTAGATCCAGCTGGCCAGATATCTCATATTTGTCTACCACGTTTCCCAAATTCATCATTACAGATCCTTCCTTAACATCCTCTAATAATACAATCATGTTTTTCTTGAGGCTAGGTAAAACTTCATATAACCCTGGTTGGCCACTGACTAAGTAGTTATTAATTATAGATAGCTGTAAAATGAGTCTGAACCCTTTTAAACCTTTTAAATTTCTTTTGAAAGCAAATTTTATCAGAGGGGGAGTACACACTGACTAGGATGCAGCGTCTAATAGCATGCCATTACAAATTTTAGAGTAGAGGTTTTAAAGAGTCTTACCTTTACTGGGCCTTTCCCCTGTTGCTGTTGAAGCCAGTAGGGGTGCTGTAAGCACATGCATACAATGTTTATAGAAGAAGCTTAGAAACTCGGATTTTTCCATTTTCTTGGGAGAAAAAAAGCGAAATGTGTGAAAATGACAACGTAAAATTCTCATACAAAAACATCTATAGCTTGTAAAATGACCAGATCATAGCTAATACTTTACAGAGAACGCTACAAAATATGGATGATCAATACAGGTTGAGATTATTAACCTTGTTCACTCTGTACACTACCTCCCAGCTTGAAGGCTCACTTAAAGATGTTGGTTGTTTTGAAGTTTTTCACAGACTTTTGCCCATGATGTAATATATGAAATTCCAGTTCCACATGCGACAAATATTGAGTAATATGGGCATATCGCTGGTAAAGTTACCTTGAAGAATGGTTGAGAATAACATTTGATACCAAAATTATGATAAACTCTTGTTAGTTGATAAACTGAGCAGTTAACCAAAAGACTCAATGACAAGATTGTCATGATCAAGATGAGACAAGATGATCATTTCTGTCAAAAAGGCAACGGTTTTGTTGTTCTATGTGAAACTGATTAAGAATGACCACTAGATAATGCGGTTCTGAAGTCCACGTAAAAGCAAGAAAATCGCTGCTTCGTGGACGGAAATAATCTGTCTTTTCATTGGGTCTTTCATGTTACCTAACTACTCAGCACTACACCGCTGATTGGTCAAAACAAAACAAATCTGGCAGCCAGAGTTATGATTTCTTACTTTGAAAACACATTTGAGTCTTAGTTTCAGTCATTCGCTTTTCATTCTGACGAGTTTGTAATCTTAGGGGTGTCAGACAAGAAAAGGTCTAAAAGGAACAAAATGACGTGGCTACTTCGTGCAAGTTCCAAGTAATTCTCTCAAGCTACTATTCCTTTAGGCTACTATTTTACTATCAAAGTAACTTAAACTCCTTCTCCAATGAATACATATGTTGCCTTACCAGCTTTAAATGCTTTTAAGAGTCCACTAACATCAATTCATGTACATCGACATTTTTATATAGACTTTTTAGTCAAGTGTGTGCTTTGGAGTCGCTCTTGACGAGCTATTCCTTCTTAAGACGCAGAGAAATTCTTGATTGTTAAAAGGGCACTCCTCAGCGACCCTTGGATGATTAAACTGCATTTAGCAATAAAGGAAGTATAATTTTGCTGAACACTTTCGTCTCCATACACTTCGACATTGGCAAGGGGTTAACAGTAAATTCCCAGCTGTGCATATTTAAAAAATGTTATGTTTAAATAGATTGTTGGTAGTACAAAGATTACTCTAGAAACCTTGAAGGATATACAGTGCGTTTGCACGGGTAGATTGATAAAGTCCATTAAGTGCTGGTGACTGGCAGCGGTAAAAGAGGGGTTTATAACCTAAACGCTAGCTTGTTTGTAGAGATCACTTGTTCTGCAAAGATGGCATTGTAACTTGTTAGGGTTAGGGATGTTTTGTACTGTAAATCAATGGCACACTTAGCTTCAAAAGTCAAACATGCTGTTATTGATGAATAAATCACTTCTCAATGACAACATATACGTAAAATTCTCTTAGTAGAAGGCAACCAACAAGAAACGAAGAAAATACAATTTTAATCAGGACTTCATAACATCATAAAATTTTACACAATCAATCGGCACGACATGACAGATTGACATTCTAGGTGTCGTGACCTTCCGAAGATTGACTATCATGGCTTTCCACTGTCTTCTGTCTTCTGCAGTATGAATTGTCTCTTCTGTTGGCATTTCAATCGTCTGACATATGCTCTTTAAGTATGTCACTCTTTGTAGTCCTCTGTCTCTATTACTTTCAATCATTCCTGTTAGAATAAATTTCTCAAGTCTGTCTTTCCTGGTGATGTGCCCTAGGAATTGCTTCTGTTGTTCTCTGATTGTGTCAGAGAGAAATTCGGTCTTTTTACCAATCATGTACACAACTTCTTCATTTGATGCGTATCTTGTCCAAGGACTGTGTAGCATTCACCTGTAAAACCAATTTTCAGTGTCCCTCAGGCGGTCCTTCGTAGTGTTTGAAATTGTCTCTTTCGCACTCTTTCCCATAGGTTAAAACTGGGATGACATAGCAGTTCAGTATTCATAGCCTCGTACTTACTGATATATTTGTATTTGTAAGAATGTTTTTCATTTTCAGAAATATTTCCTTAACTATGCTTGTTCGTCTTTCTATTTCTATATCATATCTCCCATCATCTGAAATGATGCTCTCGAGATACATGAAATTTTTTGTCCATGAATATAAATATTACACCGCGATTTGTTTGACTTTTGGTGACAACCATGTATTCTGTCTTTTTGATATTTGTTTGAAGGCCTAGTGTGGCCTAATCAAATAAATGTGGAAGCTAATATAACACTATAATAAACTGTTACTACAAGGTTCAATACCATCATCAATGATAGACTACTTAATACATATAGCAACAGTTACGAAAATCTCGCTTTCAGTCACTTACATTGTCTATGGTGTTCAGGAAATATTTTCTAAGCCAAACAAGATGTACTGTAAACTCTCAAGACAAACTAGATATCAGCATTATTGCCCATTTTTAGATCACCATGTGGAAAGTACGTCACAGATTTCAAAATTCCCATCTGATCCGAGATACTGCACATGGTTTAGCATCGACTTTTTTTAAAAAACATAATCAATCATCAAGGGTTTGCAATTTCTATATTTTGAATGATATCTACGTCCATGACCGCTTTAATGCCTGCTGTTTACATGTAGAAGTTGTATAACATACGTTTTGGAACTTTAAACGTATTGCCAAGTTCGTTATAAGAACATACTGTCATCTTAACAATATTTTACATCGTCTTTTAAACAATTAATCAATTATTTAATCAATAACTTTTATTTTTCTTTCGAGCAGTCCGCTTTCTAAACTAGCATTTCATTGATTCTGCAACCAGCAGCAATTCCAAGTGCCAATCCATTATGAATTTCTCCTTACCAAATCTATGTAAAGGTTGTTGTAATACCTCTTCATCAAATCTTTAATCTTCTGTTTTTGGCAAAGGAGTCTAAGGCCTTTATGAGTCGTTCATGTTGTGCAGAACTATTAGCATTTGCCAAATCGAGCTACACAACATTCAAATCCTTTATAGTTTTCTTGATACATTAGATTGGATCCCATATTGAAAATGCGTGCTCTATGCAGCCCAAAATTCCTAAAATGTTCCGTCCTATTTCTGAACCAAACGTCTTATAACACTACTCATATTTAGTATTTAGCAACAATGAAAGCATTTACTATACTTAAAGTTGAAGTAGAAAATTAATCAGATCTTAATGTTCATTTGAGTAGGTAATTTGCTCATAGAATTTGAATACTTCATCTTTTATCACCTCATTGGATTACTCAAAGTATAGTTACCGCACGGGCGACACACTATCCCGTTAAAAGATAATAAGCTTAAAACGTCGACACCCTTAGCTTTGTTTCCAAATTTAATTAGTACTTTTTAATAACCAAGAAGTTCATCTTACGGAAATTTTAAATAGAGAATTTGTTCCAAATCAATTAGGGGGGTCCCAAGTACTCAGAAGATCGCATTCTCTATCTTGTGTCATTTTCCGGGGATCCACAGCATCGTTTTAACAGAAGCTTTTACTATACGTTTCTAACATAATACTTTCATGTGTTTTCCCGTTTTGTATAGTTTCTAGTTGATAGTTCCATTTCAAATGTTGCAATTTCATCTTTTTATCACAGTTTTCAATTTTTTAATTGAATTATTGAGCAGTTTATTTCAACTGTTATCTTAAATATCCCGAATATTGTTATTTTATTACAATATTTAATATTGTACCTTGAGAATCAAACAAAGCAATATGAGTGGTTCATCCTTACAAAATGACAGACAAAAGATTTGATTACTTTGTTTTTGATAACATGTGAGAAAACTAAGGAAGTTGTGTGGCTCATTTTTATACCACGAGAAAGAAGAAAAGGACTTGGAGTGGTTCACCACCAGCGACAAACAAAGCAATTTGAGTAGTTCATTTTTTACGCACTGTGAGGCAAATAAAGCAATTTGAATCGTTCATTTTTTTTGGTACCATGAGAGCCACAGTTTCTTTGGAATGTAAAATACAAGAGATATCGAATAAAGGCACCTCTACCTTAATACAAGAATGGTCTTGCACCTAATGCTACAAGGCTTTCTTTTCATACTTACATTATTCCCCAATCCCATATTTTCGGGATCTAGCAGCATCCTCAATAAGTAGAGAAGTGTGACAGCTGTGCCTATTAACAACAAAATATATGCGGCTAGGGTTAATCCATATATACAACGCCAAAATATAAATACTTTAGTGTTACCAAATCCAATGTTAAAGCCTTTTTATGTCAACGTTTCTATGAAGTTATCATATTATTTACTAGAATAGACTGAGAGTTCAACTTAAGTGCATAATACGCCAAAAGAAAAAAAATATTGAATACGGTGAAGCAGTCTGGCCTCGCGAACACTGTAGTGTATTTTAGTTCACAAAATTACACATTAACTGTGAAGAGTGCCAGACTAGAGCCACATGTATAATGCAACAAGGACGTCCAACAACACTTTAATGGAGGCATTAGTATGATGCACTTTACAGATGATAATAGTACGTTGCGAACCTGCAGAAGATACTATTATGTCGCACATCCACATGAGGCACAAGTACAGTACACACTATAGAAGATACTAGTATGCAGCACATAGTATGGGGATAAAATTATGTTCAACTCTGGACAAGAATGATCTCAAATTCACATAAGGGAAATCATCCATGATTATTGGAGTATCAATGTAGATTTAATTTACTGAGGGGTGAGTTCTGCAGTAAAAGAACGAAGACATCCGTGATGAGGCCGCTTATACGTAGTGGAGAGGTACCATTACCAATTACACAGTATTAACATTTACTGCCCCAAATATCTAGTTTAATAATACACTTAGTTTCTAACACAATTTCAAGTAAAATCTCAAAACAAAAAGATTGCAAGCAAATTTGATAAATAGCAGACTTCGTTAGGAGTATATATAGGATCAAATGCCATTTTTATGTTTGTTTTTTACATTAGAATTTGAAGACTAACTTTAAGTAAATTACCAGATCTCGATGTGCAGTCTTTTCCCTGGGCTATGTTTTGATGCATACATACTGGAATGCGGAATGATTTGTTTATTTGACCTTCCTAGTGGCCTTGTTGATGTTCCTGTTCATCTAATTGTTTTCTTAATCAAATATGTGCCTTTTCTTGCATCAACAGTACCATTGCATTTTCTTTTGCGATATGTTTCCCCATATCCTCTCGTATAAGACCGTTGAATTAAATAAAATAGAACAGTGTTTGCACTATATTACTACATGTACACAGTGCTGTTATTTCTTGGCAATGGAATTGGATCATCCCATCTTCAAAAAATCTTACGTAAGCATGGTACAAGTTGAAACATTCCATCACTTACTGCATTGCTGGTTGATTTTTTTCATGGTTGCCCTCGTGTCTTTGAAGCACGAGAGGGAACGGGTAGATACTTCAGGTATCCTATGCAATATTTCTAGGCATGCTTTTTCCTCTCTTCGAGAACACTGAGATGTCTCGTAGAAATCGTTGGACAAGACCTCGTAATTTAGGTGTTAATCTTCTGGAAGTAATCCGACCGCGGTCGATCCAATGATGATAAGGATCTTCTAGAAGAATCCCAGTTCTTCCAAACAGGATTGTGATGAGTCTGTTTGAGACTTGTGATGGAGAATGTTTTGCGTTACTACTATGCTGCTTGGTGGGAGCTGATTGCCAAATACGTGAACTGAAATCCTGTGATACTTTGCGATATTCTGGCAAGACATTGGATTGTGGGATGGAGGAGCATGTTGAACTGTTGAAGTGTTCTAAAAGGCTGTTTAGATAAGTGCAGATAAGTTAGGGTTCTGTTTTCCAGCCATTTAGTTTTTCTTCTACACTGGTTCCGGCCACAGTTTCAAAGGCATTCCCTTACTGATGACTTGGAACTGCCATAGGGAGGCTATTTTTTCTGCCTAGATTTTAATATTGAAAAAATACTCGGGAATTGTCGAAAGGGACTTGGATTATGTCAACGATGTTCACCACGTTAGTTAAAAGTGCAGAGAGGGTCTTAAATAAGGTGCCTAGTGTCTTCGTTAGGGGTGCTGGCAAATAGTTAAATGACATCTAAGAAAGCCATGATTTCAATGGCAGTCACTCACTCTTTCCTCTATAATGAATTTTGCAATTGCAGCTGGCTTGTAAATAACCAAAAGCAGTACCTGTGTTACACAAACCTCCCTTGGAATTCGAATTGTGAGATTGTGCCCCAATTATAACTACGCAAAATAAAATACGTACAATTAAAAATGCAGCCAATGAGTCAAGCAAAACGAATTAGACTATACAAATATTGGGGAGTATGTCCTTTTAACAATATGATTAAATCTATAGGTCTATGATTAAACGATATGATTAAATCTATGATTAAATCTATCGGTCCTGGGTATGACGTTAAACTGCATCCAGTGGCTCAGCTCCCCAAGAGCAGGAGGAACGTGGGGCTGCCCCCAAGGTGGATCACCTTGCTGCCATTGCTCCCGGGCTTCGCCGACTAGTACTTGTATAGGGCGCCACCTATGGCGTAAATAGCACCCCTGCTGTCTTGCAGTCTCCCCTTGGCTGGGGAAAGGCTAGAAGAGATCAACTACGAGAGAAAATCCAGCCCCTTGTCAGCTGTAAAACCGCAAGTTGGCGTCTGGAAGGGCATCCGGCTGTGACATCTTTGCTTCAATATAGTCATATGGTAGAACGTAGAGACAGTAGTTGTAGAAACGGGACCAGGACTACTCCTGGTGTCATCAATGTTAGGGCTGGGCGATGCAGGGCAGCGAGACCTTCATCCTGCGAAATCCCGCACCAAACTCTGTGAGTTGCCACATTCGATGTTGGCACGATGAAATGCAGATCAAATAAAGAAATGGAGACGCTCTCAAGAAGGTGGATATCGCTGCCTACAGAAAGTACGGTGGCGAGGAGGATCGGCACGAATGAAACCTGGTAAAGACACTCGTTACAAGATGTTTTGGATGGAAAACCAACAAGGTACTGGTGGAATTAGGATTCTCCTTGCTGAGAGATGGGTTGGGAAGGTTTCTGACATCACCAGGATGTTGGACAGAATCCTCGTCCTGAAGCTCTGTGCAGACAAGACATTTACCACCATTTATCACCACAGGCCCGACTGGATAAAGCCACCAAGGATAAGTTCTATGACAGCCTGCTCAGCACGGTAGCAAAGGTCAGTCCCTAGGAGACCCTTGTAGTCTGCAGGGACCAAATTGGACACATCGGAAAGGACCCTGGTGGTTACAAAGGCGTTCATGGCCGCTACGGCTTCGGTGAACCTAATCAGGAGGGGGAGAGGCTCCAGGAGTTCACAACCATCCACGACTTTGTAGTTGGCAACTTCTTCACAAAACCTGAGGAGCACCTGGTCTCATACTATTCTGGCTGCCACAGTAGTCGAATTGACCACATTCTACTGAGGAAGAGGGAACTCAATCTAGTTACATTAAGGTACTCAGCAGAAAGGAATGTGCAACACAGCACTGACTGCTCGTCTGTGACTTTCAAGTCAAGTACCAGGCAAGAAGACCTCATCCATACAAACATAAGCTACGAAGCTGGAAGCTACGAGATGCAACACACCAAGAGAGCTTCTCAAATGCCACGGATGGTGTCTTGCAGGACAAGAGTACAACAAGAGTCGAGAAAACACGGACCGCACTTGCAGCTGCAAACAACAGACGGTGTGCGGGTGGACAATTAAGCGCCCTCCCTGACAGCAGACTTGGTGGTGGAGCAAAGAGGTTAAATTGGCAGTTGACAAGACCAGAAAACTCTAGAAGGGATGGAAGAAATACGGAAGCAAAAATCAATACCTAGTTGTAAAGAGAGGGGCCAGGGGCATGGTGTAAGTGGCCAAGAAGAGAGCTGAAGATCTAGAGTTGAATGTGTGCATGACCACAAGGACAACATATTTCGGATAGCCAAGCAAATGAGGAGACAGAACATAGATGTTATCAGAGAGTAGTGCATCAAATATGATGATGGGAATATGTCCCTGGATGATGGGTCCAAAAGGACAGCCAGGAAGCAGCACTATGAGCGACTTCTAAATGTAGAGTTCCCGTGGAACCCTGACTTCCTCACCCTTGCTGAGCTAGTGCATGGGCCCTCTATCACTCAGAAGATGAATATTGCCAAAGCAGCAGGACCCTTAGGCATTGTTGCTTAAGGCATCTGGAAAAGAGTGCACACGGTACTCACAAACCTTATGAACCACATTATCAGAGAGGGACTGAACTGGAAGCTATATTGTCAATTATTACAAAGGAAAGGGTGACGCCCTAGAAAGAGAAAATTATCGAGGCTTAAAATTCGGAAATTCGGCTTCATGCCCGGACGGGGGACAATAGACACAATCTTTATCCTAGGACAACTGGAGGAAAATTAAATTACTAAGAACAGACAGATCTATTTCGCCTTCGTTGACCTCAAGAAGGCGTTCGATAGGGTGCCGAGAGAAGTCGTCTGGTGGGTCGTCACTATCGTCAAGGCAATGTACAGGAATGCCAGCAGCCGAGTCAAAGTCGGCAATGACCACACTGACCCAATAGATTTCAAGGTCAGGGTTTATCAAGGATCGGTATTGAGTCCTCTCCTGTTTATCATCATGCTGGGGCACTCTCAAGAGAGTTCCGCATTGGGTGCCCTTTGGAACTACTCTATGCGATGACCTGGTCATACCTGCAGAGACTTCAGAAAACCTGGCAGCCAGACTCAAAGCTTGGAAGGACCACATGGAGGAGACATGTCTCCATTTAAATATGAAAAAGACCATGATCATGTTTAGTGGAAAAGGTTTGGACATCCTAGAAGACTCTGGCAAGTGGCCTTGTGGGGTATGTCAAGACTTTGACTGTCAAGTGGCATTGTCAAGAACTCCATCTTCTACTCTGGCTGCGCTCACTTGATCCACAAAGCATGCAGTGGAATTCCTGGACAACTGAAGGAGGATCCACAGTTCAGATGCAACCAGTGGCTCGGGTTTGCAGGAACCAATAGACCGACGTCCCCTAGATCATGTCCCTATCGAGGATCAGCAATTGGAGACTATAGATAGTTTTTGCTACCTTAGTGTGTGCATAGACATAGTGTGTGCTGGAGGGGGATGCCTCGCAAGCGTCACAACCAGATGCAGGTCAGCCTGGGGAAAGTTCGGGGAATACTCCCACTCCTCACCAGCAGATCCCTCACCCTGCGCAACAAGGGCCAGATCTTCGCCTCATGCGTGAGAAGTGTATTCACATACGCAAGTGAATGCTGGACAGTGAGGAAGGAGTAACGCAGTTGCTTGCTACCCAATGACCGTGCGATGGTGAGGTGGATCTGCGGGATAAAGCCCCAAGATGAGGTGGATACAGAGTCTGAAGGTCCCATACCTCAGATGGTTCGGACAATTCCATAGAAGTGAGACATGGATCAAGTGAGACATGGATCAAGTGGTGCCAGACAGTGGAGGTAGCAGGCAGATCCGACAAGGGAAGACCAATGAAAAGAAGAATACAATCGACCATAAAGCAGTCCAAGAGGAAAGATGGACGTTAAACCGCATGATGATCACGATGATATCAGCAATATACCGAGATTTGCAAATGCTAATGAAACACTTGCTCTGTAGTACTGAAACTTTTTATGAATTTTCCGGATTCTCTTGTAGTAGGACTGGAACCTGTTGATGAAATCATCTTTATCTTACTAGCTTTTGCAAACTTAATGTTTCAAATCCTCCCTTATCACTATCGCATTGCACCTTTCGATGGACTATGAATAAAATGACCCTCTGGGTGGCAGTCCTTACATGGAGAAGAGACATAGGCACAGAGAGGTTGATCACGAAAATCGCCATAATTTTATATTCTTCTAGTATCTTTTCAACGTTGTTTCAAATCCTCTCATATCAAAATCAATTATTGTCTTTCACCACTTACAGTTGCTTTTCAGTCTTCTTTTGAATAGGCTATGGGTATCATTTCTCTAAAACCGGTCCTCAAGAAGATTAACTTTTTGTCCCAGTTATTGTTTTGCTACATGTTTAACTGTTTTTTTCATTTCCTTGTTAAGGTTTGAGTATAGTGTTCTCTTAACAGCATTAGTAGGACCTTGTATCATCTCTCTTCTTGTTTTTTGTCTGTTCTCGCACAGCACTATCTCTTCGTCCAAAAGGCCATCAACATCTCTTCTGGTACGTTTTCCTACAATCTCTTTGGTAGAAATGTTTACGGTATCTTTGAACTTGCCATAGAGAGTATCAATATCGCTTTCGAGGTTGAGAAGCGGTTGAAAAAGGCCTCTTATTTGTTGTTGAAGCGCTTGTGCTACTGCGTCCTCATTTAATCTTTCAACGTCGTATCTTACGATACCTACCTATGTTCGCTGTGGCTTTTTCTGGCTTTATGTTGCCATTAAAAGTGAGAAGCTAAATCCAGATCCTAGTATCTTTCCAAACTTAATGTCTCAAATCCTCTCATATCAAAATCACTTTGCACTTTCCGATGGGCTGTGAACAAAATGATCCACAAGGTGGCAGTCCTTCCACGGTGAAGTGACATAAGCGCAGAGAGCTTGGTCACAAAAATCGCCATAATTTTCTATTCTTCTAGTTTATTTTCAACGTTAACGTCTCAAATCGTCTCTTCTCTCAGAAACACTTGGCAAGCTTCAACGATGTGGACAGAATGATGGGCCAGATGGCTACTTATCGAAACTTTTATATCTCATATAAATATGTATGTTTTAATGAATACGCCAACTATTGAAAGCTCTTTAAATAACTCGTTAGTTCTACATCGCTTCAGTTCGTTTTCTTTCACGCACTGCGATTGTAATTTATACCTTTTATTGTTTTATTGCTTGAGCCCACTTTTACTTTGTCAAGTGTTTACTTTGTCGGGAGGTTTTTGTTTACTTTTACTTTTTAATGTACATACCCGTCAAACCTCCAAGTTTTATCGTTACATGGTTTTACTTCTTTAATGCAAGATAGACAAGCGTGATGCTGGAACTTTTTCAATGGTGGGGAATACAACGATACCATTAAATGCAATGCGATTGTACTATGCACTTGGAATATCTCATTATCAATCATATTTGTAAGCACGGGTTATCCTATGATTATTGAAACCATATAACATCAAATTAAATCTAAATGAAAGGTTTTACCAAAAAGACTTACTGTTATCGGTGTCGCAAATCATTTGATCAATTAACATATTGATAAGCAATGAATCCTAAAGTAAAAAAAATGTGGAGCATTAAGCAGACGACCTAGGAAATCAATGTGAAACAAACTACACTGCTGAGGAGTATTAAATGACCTGAATTTTGAAAAACAAATAGCAAAAAAGCGAGAGGGGTTGATACTTTGATAAACTTGTCTTAGTAAAACTCTTCAAACAAACAAGAGCCATAACCAAAAGGTCCGCTTTTATCCGTTTTGCGCATTCTTTTTCCTATCCTCACCCTGACACACTATTCAGAATGGTCGGTAGTGTTCTAGGCATTATATTTAAATGTCTTCTTTTGTTGACTTTCAGCAGGGAAAGGTTTCTCTAATGCAATAAATGAATGGCTGCTTATTGATGTTGGTTCCAGTGGAAGCCACCTTGCACCACATATGAAAGACTAAAATACATTTATTTTGTTGTAATGACTCTTTTTTAAATAAAACTCGTAACAATTAAAAAATGTAACGATCTCAAATGACACGTACAAGATCACAAAGAAGAGGGGAGTTCCAGTGAGAAGCTTGAAAAGATACAATAACAACAGAGATGTTTGTCACCAATGTGACCCACGCAGTCGACGCCAGCATTCTACGAACTGAGCTAGGTGCAATCAAAGAGAAATTGCAGTTATGTTTTTGCTAATATTCAGTTAAGAAAATCACGCAAGAAACTCGCCACACGAAAGAGGTGTCTATTCCTTAGCCTGTTTTCTAGTTGTTCTGTAGTTCTAGATAGACACCTAACTTTAAGTATAGGTAGACACTAGATTTAGCTCTAATCGAGACGTTAGAAGAACTTGAATATTTTAAATTTCGAACTTCTAGGTGAATTCCACTGATGATCTATATTATTACCCGCCACATAAGCTCCAAATAATCCAACGTTGGACATTGACATCAAGCTTTATGCAATTATAGAGATGAGCCTACTCTCCACAATGCTGTACAGCTCGATGTTTATGTCCTCGAGTGGAGAATTTGGAGCTAACGTGGCAACTGAAGAAATAGAATATGTTATCAGAGGCCATTACCTAGCTATGTTCGTAGATCAGAAGCTGCGATTGCTTGGGTCACGGGTTAGAATTGCGTTAATGATATCCTTTTCTATTTCTATAGCATCTTTCAAGACTCAACAAACCAGGTCATTAAAACACTTTTTTCTGTCCAAGCATATACCTGAGCATATATGCTGCTTAAATGTTCTAGTAGCACTGGCATAATAATGTCTCAATAATTGTTCTTTGAGAAAAACATAAATATGCTTTCATTTCGGCATTCATCAAAATGATGACAAAATAAACTTCTCATTCGAAATGAAAGAAACAAAGAGTGAAATGAGATATTTAAAATCCATGGTAAGGTTGACTATTTTAGATTAAAGGTGCATGGAGATGGGTCGAAGGGTGAAAAGGTAAAAAATCAAACTGAACCACTTGGGTTCTCTGCTTAAAATTGCACATACGTCCGATATGTACACTGAGCTAGGCTTTCAGAAAGTATGTCCATGTTCAACAGAGTAAACTTCCTTCCTTAAATATTCTTAAATATTCCACATAGAAATTAACTTCCTCACCTTAATGGTCTTTTTAAAAACCCAACAAATCTTAAACGGTTAGGCCTGTTTGTGTTTAATGTAAAGAGTTGTGATGCCCAATAAGTTGTAAAGCAACTGGTTGTAGTAATTCAATGCAATCTTTCTGCAATTCATAGCAGTGTAAAATGTTGTTCTTCATATCTTCGTCTCATTTACATGCCATTTCTGAAACCTACACTATTGAGAGATCTAGACGTACGTCTTTTTTAAATTTTTGAAGATTGTGAAAATTCACACGCAATGATTTTTCCACGATTTATGATTTCCTCTCATTTTCAGTTCATGCGAATGAACATAGTGACACAAGGTTCTAAAGATAGTACAACGAAATGCCCCAACCTGAATAAAACTATTGTATCTCTATATTTACGAGTAAAAAGTAATAAAAGAAGTACCTCGTCTACTCTGTTGGCTTCCTTTACTAAATATTCTCGAACTAACGATGGAATGTACTCGACCACACAGCACAATATATCGATGATCGCTGCCTTCATAACGTCATCCTCAAGATTCTGAAATTAAAATTACAAGTGGACGTTTATCATTTCCGAGGAGATGAACCATAAATACCTTCTTTGCAATTTACGTCTCAAAAGAAAGGTGTTTTGTAAAGGTGTTGCAACTTAAGATGATCTGTAATGCCAAGTAAGAAGGAATACTCATGTACAATGACGTCAATAGAAACAGAAGACCTTGAAAATTGAATTTCTATTCATATAAACATAAGACTTTCAAATGCCTACAGGTTAGATATTGGGCTTACGGTTAAAAAACCTTTCTCAAGTGTACAAATAAATTAACCCTTACGATACAAAGTATTGACAACTCTAAACAATAAAATTACCCGCATATGTCTGGCTTAAAAGCATTACTTAGGAAATGCCTAATCAGAGCCCTGGTTTTCCCGACCTTCCTACTTCTTATTTATATGAGACTGTTGTTGTCTGGGTGTCCGAATTTTAGATGGTGATGGCTTGTCTCTCGTTGAGACCATTTGACGCCAACTTTGTCACTTATACTGCCAGAATAACTCCTTTTCGCGAAATTTGCTCTTATTATGAGCTGAGATAGTAAGTGTAAACATATAGATGAATAAATAACAATTAAGAATTACAACTGCACAGTTTCTGATGAAGAGTTGATCGAAACATTATTCGGAATCTTCTATTTTATATACTTTTATATATATACATGCTATATCAATATATCAATATGTTATACATTGTACATTCTATTTACACAACAGAGAATAAGAATGAGTCCCTCTGCTAAAACCCCCTCTTATATTATTTATCAGATTGGGCGAGTAGGTCGGACCTTCAGCAATTTCTCAGAAAACCTCCTGATAAGCAGAGAAGCATCAGCATACGTTCCTATTGTCCTCTGGATCAGGCCAGAAACCCACACCCTACTTTCATTAAGTGTGATGCGCTCAACCTAAGACCACGGTGTGATGCTGCAACCCTTCTCTCAGCTTTAACACACCTATTTATTTATACGAATCCAAAACCTGATCAATGAACAAACACAAACAACACAGCTACCCCAAGATAGATTTCAGGAGGACAATCTTGCAGAAATTGTGGCCACTGGAGATATGATCAAAATCAATTCAAGTGGATCCAGTCAATAAGTTCAAGTATCAGGAAATGATCACCAGTATTGCACCATCAGTCTTCTGCAACTTGATATTATTCAAGGAACTTTCCCTTGGCGAGAATATATAGATCAGGTTGCTAAGGGCCCTTGTATGACATACACAGCTAAAAAGACTGGAAAATCAAGGAAAGAGACTGTCCTTTGAGAATATCTGAAATCGCACTGAGGGGCAAAAACTACACTACTGGAGTTACATTATCACGGCAATGAAAAGATAGAAGGAAAAAGAAGCCGGGCAAAATCTTGAATATGCTGGACAAAGAATAGCAAGGACTGCACAGGCTCCTTGATTGGGCGGCGCACCACAAGAGCAACAAAGAATGCCAGCAAAATATACCAACTCTAACCATAGTCCCAAACCTTCGGAGATAAAGTTCTTGTCGGGGTGGCAATGAAAACAATTAACCCTTCCACTATGCAAATGAGAGAGAGGA
The DNA here is from genome assembly GCA_010016065.2 of Carybdea cf. marsupialis auct. non (Linnaeus, 1758). NCBI lineage: Eukaryota > Metazoa > Cnidaria > Cubozoa > Carybdeida > Carybdeidae > Carybdea > Carybdea cf. marsupialis auct. non (Linnaeus, 1758). The sequence goes on along the minus strand of JAAAKL020001095.1, from coordinate 14,817 downwards.
AACTAACCAATCAAATTGTAGTACTTCGTGAACAATCGCACGTGCAGAGAGGTCAGAAATCTGGCCCTGACAAACAATCGATATTTCGCCGTGCGAGAACAAGGGCTTGACTGCAGCGTTGCGTTGCTTACTCAAAACTATTGGTTAAACGTTGCTATTCGGGGACTTAGAAGTCAAACAAACGGCACCAAAGTAAGCTTGGAGATGCCTTCTTTACTCCTTTTCGTAAGCAGAGGACAAATTTTCTTAGATGTTTGCGGTGAATCAAGGTATGTGGGGGAACTACATTCTTAACTCAAAAGTTGACAAGATAGACAAGAACAAATTCGTGTGCTCCAAGGTAAGAATATAACTCATTTACTGTGATTCCTTCCTGAGATCTCGCATTTGCTTACAGTGCACTTGCTATATTATTAGATTACAACTATTTATCAAAGAGGAAGAAACTAGAAACAAGGGTACAATCTCGGTGTCTTCGTTGTACTCATTTTGTACCTGTTTACATACGGCTTTTACCGTCTCCAGTGAACCATCAAATTTATACTACTACTTCATTTTTTACATACAGAACTTTATTGATGGCAGTGGGCAACAAAAGAATATCAATTTCCTATTGCTGCTGATGGGAGTAAACTGAAAGCACCACGCAAATACCCAAATCGTAAAGTCGGCGTATTTGCAGAGAAGGAGCCTCTGCAAGTTTTGACATCTTCAAAGCATGATATACACCGCAGTAGATAGTAATCACTCTGCTTTGAATGTTTTCATATGAAGTATGGATGCAGTTTGGAATGTTTTCGATAATAGAGCGGCCAACGTGTTCTCCTGTCAAAGCACATTCAGATATATTGCACCAAGGTTCGGTGATCAAAGTGGCTGTACCCTAATTCCTGATCTATCGTTAAATTAATTGTTGTGTGAGAAATGGAGAACTGAGAAGGGCAGGATTTCTGCAGCATGACAGAAATGAAGCCCGTGACAACTACTGAAAGTCCTTCTACACAGAGGGGCTGGGCCTCTTTATTACTAGGGTTGACTGCTACAGCTAGTGAGCAAAGGTATCTTACAGTCACCAAATGTGTGTGGGGGTCACATCGTATCCCTGCTTAGAACAGCCCGCATAGTGGTCAATTTAAAACTAAAGCTGTCCATGATTTCATCATGAAACTAGTCGTGCTGTTTGCATATACTGTTGTTTTTTCTGTAATATGCTCTAAATCTTGTAAACACACAGTACGTAAAACATTGCCTTGAAGTAGCACTTGTAATCAGACTAGATAGTTTGTGATGAGAGTACATTGAGAAAAGACAAGATAATTGACCTCAGGTTTTAATAAGCATAAATCTCCAAGTCATGGATTGAACAAAATTGGCGGGAAATAAGAATATGAAACTGCTGACCACTTGTCATATCTCAATACAACAGGTAACCGACAGAGTACATTTACAAAGGGGTTAATCAAGTATAAAATCAGGGATTATTGAACCCCAAAAGTAATTAATGAATCATTACAGCACTTGTATTTATATTTCATTTAAGAATCCGCAGAGCCTGCAACGGTATTTCGTTTAGGTACAGCAAGTTTCCTGTTGAACATAACTGACGTCTTAGTGTATCTGAATTTGCTTAAAAGAGCAAAGGATCGTATATCGTTCAACTATACGAAGATTAATATTGATAATCCTCGATTTTCGACTACTCATTTATGAATACGGTAAGATCAGAAGTAGATCTGCGTAAACTTTACCAAATATGATTTAAAGAAGTAATAACAAGTACCCGGCTTTGCAGGAACCGGAAATCTCGGAAATTTTAAGTTGACTGAGAGACATGGAAACCTTCATGGTACGGCCTTTCACTTTTCCTCATTGATGGCCAGCACTTAGCCCGTACATACACAACCTTCAGCTTCCATAGAAGCTATCTCGTGTATATAACCTTCAACAAAATAATGTAGTCACTTTTCTTTAACCCTGATAGAAATGTCTTTGTCATTTTCAAGATATTATATAAAAATATCGTCCGATAGTTTCAAAAGCGAATCTTCCCACGGCTTCACTTGATCAGCTATCTTCTCGTTTTAAGGAAAGCTTGTCAGGCCTAGCAACAGTAACTAAGGGCAAAGTGAACTTTTACTATTAGCGAAGCCCTTAGTCTATGTTGCAGACCATAAATAGGTTCCCTGTTCTAGGCCTGCCAATCAGTTAACATTCATTCTTCACCATATGTCTGCCTCTTGCATAAATAGCAAGCCAGAGGAAAAAAGGAAAACTTATCTTTGAAGGAGCATATTCGTTTCCTATCCTTTCCAGACGTTCGAAACTAGGAATGTCAAACGTTGACTGCCTCTTGCTCTCTTTTCCCATGGTGCGACTAGTCAGTGCTAGATCTTCCAGCTTCCCCTTATGACCAACAAATATGGATCTGTCTATTTATGATTGTTTGCAGCAAGTGTTTGTGCGTGCCTGCACGACGTAGTACCTCTTCGTTGGATTTTCTGTGCACCAATGAGATCTTCACCCAAGAAATACATCTCTACTGCTTTCGCTGCCACTGTGGTTGTGGTTTCTGTTGATTTTGTTTCTTCAGCTTGAGTCGCACCGATGCCACTAACATCACATGGTCACTTTTGCAGTCTGCTCCAGGATATTCTTTTACTTGTGTGATGGCATTTCTGGACTTTTTGTTAATTGTGATGAAATCAATTTGGTTATTGGTATGCCCATCCACAGTCTTCTCACATGATGGGCAAAGTAGGTGTTGGTGATAACTTGGTGGTTTTCATTGCACCACTGAACCCAGCTATCACCAATATCACCATTTCGTTCTTCCAGACCATATGGTCCAACAAACATCGGATTGGTTTCCGCTGCCCACGTTCGCATTCACGTTACCCATGACAAACACTATCTCTTGTGATTTGCATTTATTAAGGGCTTTATCCAAGTCTACATAGAAACAGTTTAAGTCTTCATCACTACTTGCTGGTGAATAGATTCGCACTATGGTGATGTTGAACGGTTTCCCCTTTAATTTGACAACAGTCACTCTGTCGGAGATAGCATAATAACTTAATTAACTTTTAGTAGCCATCTGTCCCGACATCACGCCAACATCGCGGGCATGTTCTTCCTCAGGCCCTAAGTATATGAAAGTGGTATCTTCTAGTGGGACTTGACCAGTTTGCAACCATCTTGTCTCACTGATACCTAGGATCTCAATTCTTCTCATCTCTTGTATCACATTTTCCATTTTTCAAGCCTGATGCAATATGCGGACATTCCATGTAGCTAATCGGCAGTTCACGGTAGCATGATGACGATCGGGGCCGCCCAGTGCAAATAACGAACCCCTGCCGGGCGAAGCAACTGGAGATGTTGAACATTTCAAGTTCCCATTAACACTGTCAATTTCAGATCTGATATTTTCCATTGTCACAACTGTAAAGAGCTCCCGTTTAGTCATACAAGCACAAAGTGTAATGTGCCTTCTTGGGGGCTTATTGAAGATGTATCTCGACCATTTCTGCTCAGGGGAAGGGCGAGGGTTTGAAATCCCATCCCTCCCTATCAAATACTTGCGTGCAAATTCCCACCGGTAAGATTAAAAATATCTGACTCTTACTTTCAAAAATTTATGCCATCAAATAAAATTTTTGATGGGGTTTTTTGAAATTTCCATTTTTGTGGGTTATTTTCCAGGTCAAATTGTCCATTAAAGCGAAAGATTCTTCTATTAAGAACCAATCAATGCAAAAACACTTCTCTCTTATTATATACTTATTATCCACTCGTGCGTAACAAGTATGAAATATCAGCGTCCAGGTTTTTGCATCAACAACAGTGCAGTTAGGCTGCAGCTACTCAAACGTTTGGTACCCATAATAATGCCAACGTTTGGTACCCATGCCAATAATAATAAACCGAGTACTAATAGCAATATCTTTCCCTACTACCCTGGTGTAAAAAGCTTCAATTTCAATGCGGCAGTTCATTAGATACGGGCCTTTATCTTTACAAAGGTTATCAGCAAACGCCCGTCAACGTGACATATTGGCAAAACTTTTGTGTCATTTTCAACTTCAAATTTAGCAATTTTCGTACATTAGAGACACCATCACGTAGCAAACGGCTGCATACTTCCTTGTATTATGTTTCCAGATATATCCGAGAGGAGAAAATATCAACACCTTTCATAAATACGGTGTTCGTAAGTATGTCGAGGGCAAAAGACGTTAACACATTAAATAGTATTTTTTTAATAAAAATATTGGATACAACATAAGACTAAGAGAGACTAACATGTTGAAATAATAGTTTATAATAGGTTTATAATAACTTACTAAAAGAGTCTCCAATGTTTGAAGTAGGCCGTGAACTGAAAGAGACTATGGGAGAAGAAAAAAGACATCTTTAATTTTCTTGCTGCATCAATATAATTAACACACGAAGTGCATACCTATAGAATAGAAAATATAGAAATGCATTTTATACTATTTAGAAATGGTTACAGTCTTGTGTATTCTATTAACTAGAAAAGGTATGAGACAATTTCTAAAATAACATAGAACAACGGTTACCTGCCACAAAATGCAACTTACTTATGCGAACCTCAAACCTTTTATTCACATAGTTTTGTTTTTGTTTAATCCTTCACTTAATGCAAGGCAGGGTTGCCACTTCAAGCTATTGAGATACTTTGAAAGAAGTAGAAAGAAAAGGTAAATAGAAAAATAGCTGTTATTAACGATAAAAAAATTAAGATTCCCGAGAGGATGGCGATTGACATTTAGTTTAGAAATGTCAAGATCATAAGTAAGAGGACAGAATGAAAGAGAGTTCCAGATCTTGTTCCAGAAGAAACTATTAGCATAGAAATTTGTTTGTTTTAGGAATACACATAAAAAAGTCATGCAGAGATTCAGCATATCGAATGGACCTTGACCTGATGAGGGGAAGAGGAACCAACTTTGCCAACTCAGAAGGACACTTACCAAAGTAGTACCTGTAGAAAAGACTAAAGGATGCAAAATCTCTACGGTGAGACAGAAGCGTGCAAGCTAGACATAAAAACTTCATCAGTTTGGTCCCATGCTGTCCAGAAATGAATACTAGGATACGACTGCTGGAGGTTGGTGTCTTTATGCAGAAACGTGGAAAAAAAATCCATCAAACCTTCAAACCTAATAAGTAGGCAGAAGACGCCGACAAATGTTGAAAGTAAGTAAGTAGCAAGATGACTGCAAAACTAAAACTGGAACACATGAACAGCTACGTTGGCCAACTTTGGAATATTGGAATAAGGTCTCCAACAACAATTGTTGGGCCATAGAGTAAGGCTATCAACAAGGCCTCAAATCTGTTTATCGAGGTTGTTAGGAAAAATCGATCCAGAAACGATTTTCTTGACACTTAACGAGTATCAATCCAATGCAAAATGGCACCATGCAGACATAGCTGCTAGTTTTGTTACTTTGTGACTTTTTCTGATCTTAAGGAAAGTGATAATGAAAATTGACAAGGATAGAATACAGAGCATCTTGACGGGTAGGTATGAGGAAAGTTAATCAGTGCTATTAATCGGTGGAGTCCATTATAACCCAATATTAAATAACTGACCTTAGACTATGTACAAATTGTTGAGTTAATTCTGATACCGATTCCTGCAATTGGTTTCAAATATAACGTGTAAATAGAAATACGTTTACCATGCGTGCCATGTACCTGCCATGTTCCACATGTAACAGCTTTGGTTACAAAACACTTGCAGTACTTAAGAGGAACGTCGGCAGAGTCAATGTCTACACGGAAAATTAGAGCCCTACAGACAGGCCTACGTTGTTTAGGTCAGTAACACAGTTAAAATATCAGTTTACAGGACAATAGGCCTGGATACTGATACATTTTTGTGGCAGGTCATTAAATACAGAGTGTGATGGGGCTGATGTATTATGTAGAATGTTATGATGTAACTACAAGATAAGGAAGTTTATCAGACAAAGCACATTCATGTTAAAGATGCCCCACGTCATTTTAAAGATTGCTGCAATTCGGATGGTTTACTTCTATTTTAGTACTCTGCTCAACCATGTTAACCTATTTTAGCCTATTTGATGATTTACTGGTGGTGTATTTAAGGCAAAAGCAGTCTTCCTAGGCACTCTGTTCTGTATTTGCACAAGTTTTAAGAAATGAAGTCTATTGTACTAGTTAATGAGTGACCAAGCTCGTTAAATAAATTTGGCCAGGCAAAAAATAATACCAAGTTTTCAACGTTAGTTCTACTATTATTGAAACGCGTTGTTTGTGGTCACTGCAGGCACTAATCGCCCTTAGAAACTCTAAAGTAAATACATTTTACAAGGGAATATATGTAAAGTAAAGCATAATTAACGATAGATGAAACTGCTTTTACTACTTTCCTGACTTTTCATTGTTCAAAGAGGTGTCTTATTGTCAGCAAGGCCAATTCTGCTGTTTGCTTGGTTGTTGTGTTTTTGGCTGTTTGGTGCAAGTTTTGGGGGGTCGCGGGCACTCGACCTAATTTTTTGAAGCTAATATTAGATTTCGTCATGTCTGGAAAGTGTGCTAACACAAGGCCGGAAATGACACAGTATGAATTTTAGAAGAGCGAGAGTATCGTCGGATGATCTGTACGGAGAATAGTACCGATGGTCGGAAAGAGACAGCTACGAAGGAAGACCTGGTGCGCATCGAAGACATGTAAACAAGAGGCAAGCAATGGTAAACATGCATCAGCAAATTGATCGAGGATCAAACAACAGGTGCAGTGGAACACGATGCCCTGAAAGTATATGGTAGATAGAAGAAACAGTTCAATAAAAAGTGGCATTTCATAAAATAGCTTAGTCAGGTCAGGTTGATTAAAGATCGTGCTAATTGAACCATCTAAGCCAGCAGCACCATGGTCGGACTACCAGCGACTAAACCAGCAACCACTTCCTGAGAGTCTCGGTAAGCAGTCACTCTGGTGAGATGGGTTTCAGGGTAACCAAGAAGGAATAAAAACAAGACCTGTCAAAACACGTCTCTACCACACGTCTTAGGATTCAACTTGGGCAAGTGATAGTGCCCACTTCCCCCCTCTTCTATTTGGGGATAAAATGCGGGTGAAGGTCACTCACAAACACCACAATGTTTGCCAGATGAAGGCCCTCCGCTGACACCCTAATGACACAATAGAGATAACTCTAAAACATGTAGAAAGAAATGGCAAACTACTGAAGTACGATGCCTCGAAAGCCATGGTTCTAGTACAAAAGAGAAAAGGACGTAATGGTATGAAAGGTTCCTATGTGTCAATAGTCACAGCCACCTCATCCGGTAGAGTTCATCATGATAGGCAGGTGACACTGAAATCAAGAAAATATCTACCAAAAGGATTCGAATATTGAAAGCATATGTTTGGGCTGTATTCAAACTTTTTTATCATGGGGTGAAAAGTAGGAGAAATGATGTTGGAGTGATTGTGAAAGAAAACACGCCTCAAACATATTACAAGTAAAGAGAGTGTCAGATAGACTGATGGGCATGAAGAGAGAAACTGACGAAATTATAATGAATGAAAGTGTATATGCCCCACAGGCGGGATGCCAACTAGAAGAAAAGGAGAAGATTTGGGAAAATATGAATGATTTGGTGGATAGTATTCCAAGAGAAGAGAGAGTGGTAATAGGTTCAGACTTGGGAACGCACGGTATTGGGGATAGAAATGCAGCCGCCGTGGTCTAGTGGATATGTTCCTTGCCTTCAGTACAAGAGGATCAGGCTTCAAATCCCGGAAGGACCACTGATGACGTCAGGAAGGGCATCCAGTCTTAAAGTGCTCTATGCTCCAATCACGTCCCATGTGCATGGGCACCGCCTTAGCCCCTGCAAAGGGGAGTGCATGGCGTTAAAACTGCATCATAAAATGCAGAAGGGCAGATGATAGTGGATTTTGTAAGTCGAATGGAGATGGCTGTGTTTAACACATGCTTTAAGAAGAAAGAAGAGCATAAAGTAACTTATCAGAGCGGGGGAAGGTCCACACACATTTAAAGGAAATTGAGGACTGTAAGGTAGTGGCTGGAGACGATTTAGCAGAGCAGCACAGAATGGTAGTTTGCAAAATGTCTGTAAGTGAAAGTAAAATGAAGAATGAAAGACCTCAACACAGAACTAGATGGAGGAAATTGAAAAGGGGTCTTTAAGGGGGTCTCAGGGGGGCGCTAGGAGGGGAAATGAGTTGCCAGGCAATTGGGTAAACACAATAACAATAATAAGGGAAGCTGGAAAAGGGGTCTTAGGTGTCTCATCTTGACAGATTAAGGAAGACAAGGAGACTTGGCAGTGGAATGAGCAGATGCAAGAATATATGTAAAGAAATCATTCAGCAAAGGGAAAATGGCATAGGCATAGGCAACGAGACCTAAAGAGTACACGTAAATATAAGGAAATATGCCAAGAAGCAACGAGAGAAGTTGCCAAGGCAAGAAGTGAAGCCAGTGAGGAACTTGATGATAGACTAACTTCAAATAAAGAGAGAAGGATTTGCCAGGCATAGAAATATTAGTTAAGACGAAGTGAGACAGGCACTGTAAAAGATGAAAAATGGCAAGGCTGTTGGACCAGATGATATACCAGTAGAAGCATGGAGAAGCTCGGGGGATACGGCAGTCGTGACAAGATTGTTTAATCAAATCTTGAGAAGAGAAAGAATGTCTGAGAAGTGAAAGAGGAGTATTCTTGCGTCCATCTACAAGAACAAGGAAGGTGCACAAAGCTGTACAAATTGCAGACGTACAAAATTGATGAGTCACATCTTGAAGATCTAGGTGATAAAACTGATTCGCTCGATGAGAAAATAATTACGCTCTTCCCTTTTAGTCGCTCCACAAAATAATCAATATTAAATAATTTTTATGATATGAATTTTACTGATGCTATTTCCTATATTTACTTTAAACATTCTACGGTTTCTGTACCTTCATTAAATTACTGTAATTCTATATCGGCTCTTAAGGCGGGAAAAAAAATTAAACACAGGCGCAAACTTGTATGATGTAAGTGTGATTTAAAACTTCTCAAGATTAAGGACCCCCTTCCCTTAATTTTTGGGCAAAAAAGCTCCTCGGAGGTTTAGTACACAAAGATTAGCTGCATTAAAAATAGCGTTGTCTCACCATACAGAGGGGAAAACGCACATTGCAATAGCCCCGAAGACAGGAATTTGTTTGGCGGATTCGATAAAAAACTTTAGTACTTTTAAGTAAAGTTCAAGTGAACTGATGCCAGAATTAAGTTACCTTCCCCCTTGCACACACATCAGGCTTCGTGCCCGATGTCATGTCCGGAAAACTGTCACTATCACTCGGAGATTTTGTCCATAAACATTTAAGACCTCTTTTCTTTAGCTCTCTGGGAAATCTGGCAAGTTTCATCGACCTACTTAACCCGAAATAACCCGAAATCGAATCTTTTCATGAGCGAATCTCCCCAAGGTTTGTCTTCATTCCCTAATTCGATGTCTGCAGAGAATAGCTTGACAGGCGTAGCAACAGTCGTTAAGCAAAATGGAGACTTAGGGCGAGACTGGAAAGGTTAATTGTCGCCAGGGCTCTTTGCAGTTTCAACACCAAAAAACTGCAGGTCATAAAACATATTTCTTAGATTGTAATTAAATGTCTGCGATACTTACCTTTAAAAACATAGCTCTGCTTTGTTGTTGAAGTGTTTGCGAGAGATTACACAACTCTTTCAGGAATAAGACCTGGAAATAGGAAATGTGTAAAAAATAAGGTGTGAAAAGACAATTTTGAAACTACGTACGTTAGAATCCCATCTTTATGGTTTATAACGGGATTTCAAAAAGGCTCCAATTCAATACTAACTAGTGTTCATATTGTAATATTGCAACTCACAAATATCGAAGCAATCTACAATTTTATGGGGGGAAACGAACCACTATTTTGTCGTTTTTCAAAACATGAACACACCATTCTGACACATAGGGTCAAAACTTTTTGTTACGAGGAGGGATGCTGTAAAATGATTTGCACACTGGAGAGCTCATACTCCCTTCAGGACCCTAGGTCAGCAAGGCTCGCAAATTCACAATTCAAACAGAATCTTTGACTAAACCTGATACATCATACTGTTTTCTAACCATCCTTTCCCAGCATAGGCATAAAACATTTCTATAATACCCACAAAATACCAAAATTACATCCTTCTACATGTTTGTATTGAAATTCACAATAACAATTGCACGGTCCGACCCTCCAAGAGAAGGTTAACACTTGGCATAGCATATATCAGGATTATAAGTAAGAAAAAGGTCAAGATGTGGATTCTGATCATCTATGTCAGGAATGCAAGTTAGAGATTTTACTAATTGGGTATGATCATGGGATAGAGCAAAGTTGGAACAACATCCAACAGCAAAGTCTGTCCCTCGTGAATACATTAACCTATCAGAATGGTGAGCATTCAAGCCACCAAAAGACAAAAACATTAGCTAAAGGATGTCGTTGAAGAATAGAATCAATGTGGCCGGAGATATCATCTAACAGCACAAAATTTGAAGGAGGTGAACGATATAAGAAAAAAAAGATAAGAGGCAGAATGAATAAAGGCTAGGCGTAAGCATATGTATGACTTGCCAGGAGTTTCAAACTCGTAACTTCTAGAAATAGGGATATTATCACGAACATGGAGACCAAAACCATGCATATGAATAGCTGAGTCCTTTTCGATATGAGTAAAATATCCAGGGCGAACGGACTGGTTATTGTCAGAGCATGAGATGAGGTTAGTCTCCGACACAACAAGAATATTAGGACAAGAAGAGCTAAGGAATAACTCACAACAATCAAAATTTGGATTAAGCCTCTAATGTTAGTGAAGGTAACATTGAAAAGCTTTTTACTACGGTGTTCTAGTACCTGGATAATGGTCTGGTGATGCCCAGGTCAACATTCGTCCTACCATGTGCAGGTCCTTCAACTGTATTTACGCAGTTATGATAAACACTTAATTTTGAAAACATAATAATTAACAGATTTTTCAGCATTCACTCCCCTGAATGCAGAGCATCAGCCAACCGAAAGCTGACTAACTCGAGTGAATCTGATGAGAGAGAAGGAGTTGCAAGGCTGTTCTAAATGAGGTAAATGGTTAACCATCAACCAGTGGGTTTTTTTGGAGACACCATCTCTAGATGATTACCTACCAGGGTTTAAAAGAGCTGATCATCTGCACATGAGAAAATAACCATTCCCAGCCAGACGTCATCCTGGTATTTCACTATCATCAAGGTTTTGCAAAGAATAGACAAGCCGAACATGAGCAAAGTGACAAATGCTTCTTACATGGAACTAACAATTGTTGATAAACTTTCCTTACCAAAGTGACAAATGCTTCTTACATGGAACTAACAATTGTTGATAAACTTTCCTTACCAAATCTCTACGTTTATCATCCGAGATCTCATCATCTGTTAGACGGTTGAATAGTTCAGATAAGAAGCGGTCATCTTCCTGTGTAAAAATAATATCATAAAAAGAGCTCAAGGTCTCAGTACATAAACAGGTTAGTCAATGGTAACTAATAAAACAATTCAATAAAAGAAGCTGATACCTGCCTTGAATCTTAGGAACATCGAACAATTGGAGTGAACATACAATCAAGAAGGGAGTATTTGTCATCCAGTGGGAAGAGATTGCTGTCAAACGCACTTAAAATGTAGCCATTGTAAAACCAGCAGTTATCGTAAGTTATAATCAGCAGCAATTAAAGGGTGCTGAGTTTCTGAATTAGCCTTCTTAAACATATTCTTAAAAAGTAGTTTTCCTCCTTCGCCCTGCATTTTGACAATCTAAATATCAAATCAAGAACGGACTTACAGTAACACACGGAATACTCATCTTCATATAATGTATATGTCAAAAAAACTAAATGCCAGTCAGCTTACAAGCTTTCGGTTAACAAGCTTTTATAAAGTACTTAGATGAAAGACCAGTCGTCAGGTTTATAACAAAATGACTAAACTTGTTCACAGGACTATTTGGAAAACAAAGCAATAGCTAGGTTAGAATTTGTAAGCTACATGAGTGACCATCTTGAAACCATTTGCTTACGGTTTGAGAATCATTAACTAGTAAATTTCCTGGTTAAGGTTCTTTTAGAAGCCGCGACGGTGAATGAAAGCTTCTGAACGCAGACAGCTGAAACATAATGATTGGCTAATCCAAAATATCGGGTTAACATCTTACTCGTTAAGGCATTGTTACAAAAATGTTTTAAACTTGCACTGTCAAAATGACTTATTTTCACGTCTCATTTTCAAGTGAGTAAATTGCCAGTCAGATTTCTGGTTCATAAACAAAAACATTAAATCACTTAAATCCCAATTGGTAAATACATTTCTTTCTGCAAAAACGTGGCTATAACGTAGCAAAAGAAATATCTACCAAGACTAAATTTAAAACTAAAAAATAAAAGGAATTTCTCACACAAGGCCTACATCAACAAAGTTATTCTTCAATATTATTTGAAAACTTTCCTAAAAACCTGTCAAAATTCGACAAGTGTATGCATGTTTTAAAACTATTTTGTAACTGTTTTAAGAAATTTTAAATTGACCTAGAATGCTTCTCTCCCTAATAACCAGAACAATAGGCCAACTAGTAGATCTGCCAGAGACCCGCCCTGGCGAGGAGGGCGATTAGCGGGCCAACGCCGCAAGGGCCACCTCAGGTGACTAGATCGATCACGTATTACATGCAAGTACCCACTCTAAAGTACCGTGGTCGGCAGCTCTATGGACGCATTTTATATCTACTACCTATATTGTGGTTACTCCCATTTCGTTTAGGCCCATTGGTTTAATTTTCCCAAGCTTAACTTGCCAATAGAATTCTTTGCGGCGTAAAAGTCACAGTTTTGGCTTCAACTATACTTGTAAAACTTCAACTGCTCATTCCATGATGGTTACATGCCGCAAAATGTGGCTTAGTGGGGCACATTTCCTGTCCTCCGGAGATATCGTCATAAAGTTCCAGTATTGTGATTAGTAATCGTTAAATCGCACACAAAAGGCCATAACTGCACTTCCCACATTTATGTAGTTATACATTATATATTCCATGCTTCCTAGACTGTCTACTTGAGTATAAAGATATATCTACATATATGTCTAAAAACAAATATGATATTCTACAGTTGCCGCCTTACCTGAATCATGTTGACTATCTCTATCTTGTTAAAAAAGATAAAGGAACTCAGTGTTGACATATTTTCATCAAAAACTGAGGGAACTGGAACTAGAATGTCCTGTATGTACTGAACTCTATACGTTTGATGAATCTTTGTTAGTAGTTCCTTGTTTGATATGGGTATGACTTCTTTGAAGCAAGCCTGTTCCCTTAAAAATTGTCTGTGTTTTACTGTTTCTTTCCTATTTGGATCATATTCTAAGATTCCTACGACATCAAAAATACTTTCTTCTGTAAACATCACTTCAAACAGCGAGTTCTTATTCAACATAAATATCGTCTTGAAAATTTCATACAAATAATGAAGTCCTTCAATGTTTTCCAGATCTTCACACATATGAAAAAGGTCAAAAAGTTTTTTTAAAAAGGACTCTTGTTCCAAAGCAGTTGCAAGCTTTTCTCTCCTAACTGGAGAAGGTAAGGCTCCTGCAAAGAGTTCTGATATCTCTTCCAGTCTACTTAGTTCACATGGTGGTAACTCGATTGGAGCTGAATAATCTGGTACTTCTTCAAATTGCTCTTCTTCCTCCTCCCCAACATCTTGTGTAATGTCAACCGACGGATCCTTTCCTTGGACCTACAAGTAAAATGAACACGTTTAACAATAATTTGAAGCTTATGGCTACTTCATTTGTAACTTATCATCATTTTAGAGTAGACAGTAACCTAATACTCTGTTGTTGTGTATTATAGCGCCCAGGCAGCTTATCTTATTTATTTCCAGGGCTTGATTCACTCGGAAAAGAGGAACCCCTCCCTGGATTCCTTCCATTGGTTTCGGTTTCTGGCAATCTGCGGCCTTGTGGGTCTGCAGTACTTTGTGAGATCATCACGCCACCGCATCTTTGGTTCGACCTCTTCCTCGTTTCCACTGTCTGGGAGTCCATTCAGTCGCTCCGATTGTCCATCTCCGATCTCGAAGTGTGGAAAGGTGTCCTGCCCAATGGTATTTCCTAATTTTTGTCCACTCTACAACGTCCTGAACACCAGTGCGTTCACGCACCCATTTGTTGTTTTTTTGTCTTTCCACGTGATGCCAAGCATAGCACGCTCCATCTTTCTTTGGGCTATGGCAAGGGTTCCCTTAATGGTGTTGCTCAGTGGCCATGCCTCACATCCGTAGGTCATGATGGGTAGCACGTGTTCATTGAAGACCATTCTCTTCAGTTCTTTGGAAAATTTTTGGCTTTTCATTATGTTTTCTACCTTGCCAAATGCTGCCCAGCCAAGTGCCACTCTTCTTTTTATTTCTGGAAGAACACTACCATCATTTGTGATCTTTCTTAGGAGATAGACGTAATTGTCGATCTCTTCAATGGTATGTTCCCCAACGATGACAGAAGCAGGCGTGGCGCCACGTACTTGTTAAACATGACTTTGGTCTTTCCAAGGTGAATATTAAGACCGACTGGTTGGTTGGCATTGTGGATTAGAGTTGAGATCTCCTCTAGTTCCTTTGGAGAGTGACCTATGATGATAATGTCATCAGCGAATTCAAGGTGGCAGAGATGTTCACCGTCAATGTTTATGCCTCTGTTCT
>JAAAKL020001094.1:0-33298 GCA_010016065.2 Carybdea cf. marsupialis auct. non (Linnaeus, 1758) | reverse complement strand
ATCGGAACTTGTATCAAAATGCCGCCACGCGAATCGCTTTATTGTCCGTAGCCTTGTTTGTGTAAATTAGATGTTTGATTAAATAGTGTAGTTTTTAATGAGCTTGCATTACTTACCTGACGATCGCTTAAGCGAGAAACTCTGAGTAGCAAATTCACTGTCTCTTCCTTAGGTGTTTTATTCTAATACTGCTCTACATTTATGTATTGAGCACTCTTATTGATAGTTACTCAACACTTCGTGTTATATATACATATATATGCACTTGAGGTACCCAAAACATATAAGTACCCGTACATTACAGCCCTCGCGCTGTATAAAATCCAAAACAAACGTAGTTAATGAAGATGATGCACTGTCTTTGATATTTTTTAACAAGTTTGATGTTGCTGGATACAATCACGTGCTATATCTAACGTCAAAAATAAAACTTACGCTTCAGGTCAAAGGAGTCATTTGAGGTCAAAGTGCAATTACCTTAATTTAGCACCAAGCTCCCAATTTAGAGAATTGTAAATGATACGGTGGGAAAGGTTTGGGAAAACTTCACAAACTTAAAAAATGCAGTGAAGGCAACTTCAAATTTACTGTGCCTCGCGACCCGACTTGTGACAAAGGTCAGTTGTGTCATTTGCAAGAATGCAAAGAAGACTGTAAGCCTGAAGAAGGAATCGAAAAATTCCCAAAGTTCGTTTAAAGCTTAAGTTGTTCTCTTTTATATGTATATATGTAACTATATATAATAGATACATATGTTTTAATAGATATTAGAGAAATAGAAAAGTATCTATGTATTAAGCAATAAACAAATCAGGAAGAAACCTGACGATAAACCATTTACGATGCTTCAATTACTTCCATGTCTTAGCAGCATACTTTAGAGTACTATAAATTTCATATATTTTTTACCTATCCCCGTAATATATCACTTATAAAAGAGAACCTTACAACATAAAAATACATGTTCATTCTTCTCTTAACATAAGTGTGAACAAAGTGTGCTAACATGTAGTACATGCACAGTAAAAGAATAATACATGATTATTTGAATCTAAGCTATCACCTTCCTTAGAATTAGCATTGGGGTAACAGCGGCCTTGCTATTATCACGTTCATATATTCTTTCTTAACATTCCATATTTGGTTGCATGTGTGTCATCAGAACCAAAAATAGCTTTGGGTTCTAGCAACCCATTTTATCTATACAATGTTATCTACCTGCAATATTTGCTATGAACCTCATTGCCTTCATTAGAGGTCATTTTGGCAATAACAATGTCTTGCTAATAAGTTGTTTTTGCATTTTATTTTCTGTTTACAACTGATGGTAACCCACATGTCAAACTCTTTCTCTTCTGATTACCCCGTGACAAAAAAAGTCTTCACAGTCAAATTCTGATTCTATAAATTAGCCTCATGTTTTTCATTATCCCTAAGCAGTTTTTGTTCTTTTACATCAGTAGCATGCATCAAATTCTTGTTGTTTTATACATTTTCTAACGTTCCCTTTACAGACAGTGTCCATCAGTGTACCGCTACTTTTACAACCAAAGCACACGGACAAAAAACCGAAAAGTCAGTGAGCCTGAAATTTGCGCAGAGCAGTATCCGTCATCCGCTTATTCTTTTAATATCACTGGCGGTGTTATAATTTTGTTGCCGATAGATACCCTTTACATGTTCCCCTTGACAACTTTTGCTGTCAATAAATTTCCTTTCTTACTGTACCATGACAAAAATGTCTTACAGTCTAATAAGGAAACTTTAGCTCGAGTTCAAGTTAGCCTTGATTGTAGTTGCAAACCGTTGACTGTCGTATGATTTTTTACTAAGGCAGTGAGTCCCGTGTTTCTCGTAAAACTGTTTTCTTTCACGATGGAAAGGGAAATCAATACTTGAAGCTAATTAAATAACTTAATGCCTTGTCAAGCCGGCAGAAAATACTATCTTAAAACAACTATAACTAGTCCATTGCGTCATTGAATGACATCACAGCATTGGTACCCGTCTGTTTACAAATTGAGTCGAAAAACAGTGGGCTCGTCGCTTGAATTAGCTGTTTAAACAGTCCTATGTATTCCACATTAGCAAGCAGGTTTACAGTGGTAGACTACAAGTATTACTATAGCAACTATCATCCGCGAAATACATTAAACAGGCCGCATCAGGTACTATCGTATGAATCTTGTTTTGGTCAGAAGTGTACGCGAAGTTTGGTAGGTAAAGATGAACGTCCACGCAAACAACTTGACCATCAGAACGTGAATGGCCGTGAATGATATAAGCTACCAAGCATTTACGTTTAGTAACAGGTGATTGATCACTTTGTTTCTGATCTCTAACACAAAGATGTGCTGCAATGGCAAATAACAGTGGATTGATAGGCAACGAAAGCAATGATACGCCAAAACATGGAGACAGTCGACAGACGAACTCGTAACTATTCCATCGACGGTGGAGCTACCCAACTCCTTGTTATTTTACAATTTACTACACGGGTCAGCAAGTTGGTTTCATTGTAACCTGAGCCAGTCTGTTTCTATCAGAATTATCCAGTCAGGTTAAGAGAATGTGAATAGCACAGGACTGGAAGGTCTTCACAATTAATAATCCGACAGCTATTTTACTTGCTTTATACAAGTTTATGTTCGCAAGGGAAGCATACCGATTTGGTCAAGTTTACAAACGAATATGTTTTCAAATCCGTTGAGGCAAGTATCGAAAAAATACAGTAGGAGTGCAACCTATGAAAGTGCCGAGTCAGAACCATCTTTCGCAGTAAAAGCAATACTTTTGGAGGGAGTTCACATGTCTGGTGTAACATTACAGGATGCTAAATCAGTCCTAGCAGATGTACTAAATAGTAATTCCCGCTGGGATACAGCCATCGTTCACCTTCTAATTTCACACGTAGAGGGAATAAGGGTTCTTTCCAGTGGCGGAGAAGAGGTTTTAAAGTATAACGTTCCTGATATCGCATTCGGTGGCATCGATGCAGCATTTCCTGAGTACTTGGTAATTGTTGGGTGCCGCAAGGATATCATGAAATGCCACATTTATTACTGTGATGACTCTACACGGGCTAAAGATATATTACATTGCTTAAATAGCTCGTTTCAGAAAGCTAAGGATGTATTTGGAGTCACATCAGACAGTACTTTTGATTCTGATACCGTGTTTACAACCACTGTTGCTGAAGACAATCTGCAAGCTCACAGGAGATCTTCTGAGCGAGAAGAACGTACAAAGGTTGACCCTAAGATCAATACGAAGTTTCGAAGTTACTCAGATTCAAGAGGGATTCTAAGCAGATTTTCACCACGATCAAATAGCGATGCTCCCTTATGGAAACCGAGATCTAGACTTTTTTCTAAAGAGAGGAAAACATCTTACAGCAAGTTAGAATGATTTGTCTACATTAAGAATCAAGTGATATCCTATTACGAAACCAATTTAATCTACAACACCTATAAGAAGATTGTGGTCAGGTCAACTTTAATTACGGCCATCAGTATTTTATATTAACGCCATACACTGCAACTGCCACGTCCTCTATCATTTTTGAATGCCCCTAAAAGCTCGAAGAGTAGCGCTCTAGAGAGCCGAAAGATAAATATTTTGCACCTATGTTTCAGGAAGATTCTGTTTCTAGGAATTCACTGGTGTGCGAAAGACAACACATTCGTCACTAATGAAGGCACACAAACAATTGGCTTTCTACTGCAGCATAACGCTTTCAGTTTGTTTAATTGTGAGTAAAATACCCCAGCTGCATGCCTGTCTAAATAAAACCAATGATTCGAGGATGCGATGGCAGATTTAAACGTAAGTCTGCTTTACAGAAAAGCGGACTCTAGTCAAAATTGCCATGTTTGTGGTTGTATCCCCCACATCAGTCCAATTTTACGGCAGCTGGCGACACTTTTAAATCTTCCGCCAAAGGCAGTTCATTCGCCTGCAGCTAATTTTTTTGAAAATTATTTAGATTAAATCAAGCATCGAGCTTCATGTAACATAGTTAGACCAATTGAACTTTTTCGCATTAGAATCTAATTTCATAAGAATATCAAGGCTCAGATGAATTCAAATTTATCAACAAAATAGGAATATATTTCAAACGCACCCGCACCAATAATTTTCTTTAACTTAATAACAAGTTTTTGTATGTGTTATCAATTGGACATTGTTCTTCCTTTGTCTTGACCACCCCTAACACATCATAATTTTTAGTTATCAATCCTCATAGTTCTCGAAAATTGATAGCAATAAAATATCAAATAAAAAAAATCAAAGAATATACTCGGGCTCCAAATATCGTCTCAAGAAGGTCGAAACCCAGCAAAATGTATTGTTTTTATGGATGCAAGTGTGCATAAGGCATTAATAGACTCGACAAATCCTGAGTTAAGGACGCACAAATGGCTAAGCAGGCATTACGTTGGTATATATATATACTGCGACGCTCTCGAACGTAGCTTCGAAAAAGACTACGACTCAAGCCATGACAAATATCTACCATCAATGGCAATAACTGAGTCGACAAAAGTCAGAGTATTTAGTTAGTATTTATGTTGTATTACGTTATTTCCGATACATTCGATGATTTCGAGCAGGAGTTTAATCTCTCCTTTATACGGAGTGCTGCTATCCTTTGGTTCTGTAGAGCTGCAAATAATTTAAAATCATCCCCTGCCATTTTTGACGGGTACACTTCCTTCCAGCTTGAATGAATTAGATCATAGATACATTTTGTTATTATGTAAATCATCATTGTATCAATACTAGGATATGAGAGCATTATAATATAGAGAACTTCCTGTTATACTGCTTTAAATATAGTCCGTAAAAAATAACATGCTTATGCCAACATATCTTAGAGTTTGAAAGTCAGAATGACAATCAAGCTTAAAAGTTTAGTATTTAGGTTAATAGAAAATTAGAAGAACGTATTTCAAACTGTTGATGCTTTATCTCTACCACAGCTATAGTAAGAATTTTTTAAAACTTCTTCGACATTATTCTTTTTCATTGCGCCCAGATTTTACTTCCGTCTATTCTTACCGCATTCACCCCGCAAGAATTTGAAGTGGGGGCAGTAAGATCTCAGGAAGTAAGAACAGAGCATTCATAAGAACAGTAATGACGTAATCAAACATAAGGGCACAATATCAATTTATAAAATACAAAAATAAACAATGGGACGAGGTAAGGTGTACTACTCAGTACTTAACTTAATTAGGGAAAGTCTAGTCATTGATACACCTATTAGATATGTAGAAAGGACGACCGGATTGGTATCTCGATGCATCTTTGTAGAACTCGTCCCGAGTTAAAAGGTATGGAAACCAAGCGCAAAAGCCTAAATGCTGATGACTTTAAAAATTTAAAATGCTGAGCATCTTGCCTGAGATCGTGTCTTGGTCTGCTGTATTTCTGAAGTTTAAATTGTCTTCTTTGGACATTTGTGTCCAACATACTGTTAGCTTGACAAAAGTGTCAGCTTTCCTTGAGCTGTCAGTTTTAAAGATGACATTGTTACGCCTTAAAGACTCAGATAGGATGCTAGGGCAAGCGTACCCAGGCAAATCAACACACATTTCTAATAAATTGGAAACAACGTACGACAACTGCATTGATATAGTAAATAGAACATTATCATGACGCCTTCGCCTTCACTAGCACAAGAAACATTTTTCTACATGAGGTACGCTGAACCAATCGTATTATCTACAAGATTTAGAGATCTTTATTGGTTGGATGAGGCAGTAGTAATCCTCCTCTACAAAACGAGAAAAGGTTAGCAGGTCCCTTCTAGCCGATATCTTGCCATTCTCGAATACGTCTAGCGAAGCACATTTCAATCAGGTATTTGATCAAAAATTTTTGTTTCTTCAACTTGAGAAGGCCATTCCGCGTATCTTCAACCTTTGGTACACAAGGAGCTTGCTTAACTTCTTTATACGACTTTAACGTGCAGAAGCAAGGGCTCTTTCAGATAATACGACGCTGTCTACACCAATATCATTATTTGAGGTGTTATCAAATATATCACGAACCTTGTTATCACAAGAGAAGCAAAGTAAAATTCTAGTGGTGGCTTTGCACGACTTGTAAATCTCACTAGGCATATTAAATTTGAGGCCAAGGTATTTTGTTGGAAGTTTTAAACGCGAGGCACTTGTCTACTAATATGATATTTAAAGCAGCAGCGAAGCATGTCATCCGATGTTTTCAACCGCATCGAACTTGTACATAATAATGATAATAACAATAATAATGATGATGTCTTTAAGCGCTATGGAAGAGGATGCTTCCAATCACAACGAGGTGGGTTTCTCCACATTGTTGGGCGAGGCGCGGGCTCTGTTACTCGGCTTTTAGTCGCGTTCAGGTCGGTTGATCTGTTTACTTTGTCAGAACACGATTAACTTGACGCCTTGTTCAACATATCGCTAACAGCGAAGACACAAAAGACAAACATCGATGATTTTCACTTTACCAGTAGCTACTAGCGCAGCTTTTAAATTATTAAGTTAACAGGAAAGAAAAGATAACATAAGCTGCTACAGGCGATTCTGTTGTCATTTCGCCACTGCAATTTGACGAAGGTCTGACCTTACTCACTGACATAGTGTTACACTTAATTAAAAATGGATAATCGGTTGTGCTGCTAAACCAATTGGCAGAATTTGGCTGTTCGTAGACTTACCTGTTTCCAAATTCGGGTTGAAACATGAATTTATTACCTTCCTAAAACTAGAACTATCTTAGCTGCTAGACTAATTGATCGTAGTTAAATCTTCCACCCCAATAATGACCTGTCTAATAACAAGACAAAACTGCATCGTTTTACACCAACGTTCTGCCAATACTCCGGTAACAAAAATTTTTCCGTGCCAAAGAAAGAAAGTTAAAAACTTAGATTATATTTTGAAGATTTCAACCTACCGTCATATACAAACTTGACTTCATATACCTCCTACTCTAGATATTGTAAGTAGACGAGTGACCTTGACAGAGGCAGAAAAAGAAATCTTTCCTTAGTTTCACCTTATGTCTACCCCCACTCCCTCGTGTCACTCCGGGTAATCAGTTAATGCACATTACCGGTAAATAGGTAGTTCCCTGCCCGTTAACTCCGCTCCATGCCTTTCTTGAGCATGAAAAAGAAATAACTGCTATATTTGAAACGTTACTCAGCCAGGGACGTAGATCGCTGTCAGGTCTTGTTTGTGTGTATGCGTGATTTGGAAGGGGACAGGGGCTGTTATTCATGTAAAAGATGCAATCGATTGATTCTCGGTGCTCGTTCACCACGGGTTTCGCTGTTGTACGAAAACTACACAAGAAGTAAACTTTTTGTTACATTGTGATCCGTTGTGACGTTTTTATGCTTAAAAAACAAAACCGTATCACAACGTCAGTTTCTGGGTTATCAGAAGTTAAAATATTGAATAAACTGTGTTTTAGCTGTCTGAAAAGCTGCCATTACTTGAATTGACATGTAGCATAAAGGAACATCACGCCCTTTGATACTTAAAGACATGGGCGTACTATAAAAAACGTTTTATTTGTAACAAACCCAAGTACGTTTCATTGTAATACGTCATTATTTTCTATTATTATCAGCCTTGTAATTATCAATTAAATATAGTTACATCTATCATCAAATTAAGGCATCGTTATGTACTCTTTTTCTTGCAAGTGCGACGCCGGCTATTTCGGATGCACGACTTTAATGTAATCGATAGAATTAAGCAGCATGCTCCGTCCAGTATTCGCTAAGTATCAGCTCCTACAAGGAAACAACCACCTCGAGTTTCTAAAACCGAAAGCACTGTTAAACAACGTGACTCTGGCATAGGGTACCACTTGCTTGAAAACCCAGACAGTGCGAAATTGTATATGGATGACGGCTCCCGTATAATAGGTAAAACTAGATCTGCTTTTCACTTAGCCGTTCTGGAATCCGTCCACATCAAAGCACAAAACCGTTCCTTTATAGTCAAAAAGAATTTGACTTTTCATTGGGCTAACCATTCAGTTCCAAAGATATTGATTGGTTAAAACAACACCAATCTGGCAGTTTTGATTGGCTACTTTTAAAGTTTCACAGTTGGGTTAAGTTTCATTGATTTCTCAATTCAAATTCTTTTAATATAATCCAAAATATATCACTAGCGTTATTTATGCTCGAGAACCAAAGTTATGGTCACGTCTAACTCTGTCAGCTGAGCTATGTGAATACTTAGTTTTCATTGATCATGACAATACATGTCAAAAGGGGTACACTAAACTTAAAACGCTGGCGCAATCTGACTTCACCAAAGGATTGACATATAACGAATAATTTCGTCAAAAGTCAAGTGGAAGTTCTAGAGACGAGAAGAGGAGTCTTTTAGATGAAGAGTTTGAAAATAACTAGAAAACGAAATTGATTACCATGGCGAATAGTATTTGGAAACCACGCTATTATGGCATGTTGGCATACCCAGCTCTGCAGTAATGTGCCGCGAAACATCTCGAACCTTCATGTCAAGCTACTCTTACAGCCTGGGTCAAAGAACAAATAGGTGTAGCATATAGGTATAGCATAAGTGCTTATAGCAAAAATTAATTAAGGTCGAAATTATAGAATCGGTAGCTGACATAATAATATTTTCCGGTCAAACTTTGGTTACCATAGACACGACCACAGTTGTGTCGCTCCTATATGCATCAGCCATCACAATGATTTGGTGACGTCAATTTAAAACATGTTTTAAACGAATATACAATCATCAAGCACAACTGCAGATATCATGTGAATAAGTTTATTATACGATATAATGAAGGCACAAAAAAGTACGAGTGTTTGCTATAGTTTAAGGAGCGATTTTGCGGTGTCATCTTTTCGAAAGTTTACCGTCATAATATAAAGACAAACAGAAAACGTACAAGAAATTCAAAGTAACAACAACAATTATAAGGAAGTGATAATATTGATATAGTAATAAAGTACGCAGAAGTGCTGTGGCAGAGAATCAACCTCGTTGTCAAGCTTCAATGCATATAGGCGGGGCCTATTCAGTTTATTGAAAGAAACGCGAATAAAGTATAATCCGCTTCAAATATTTTCAACAAAACCAATGCTTTTAATGGGGTTACTAAGGTCACCCTCAAAAGTAATGATTTTTATTCAACTTCGAGGTAGGCATAAACACTAAGAATTGGAATCAGCGATATCGAAGGCTTAAAAATATATATCCGGATCATGTACTTTCACCAATCCTTCGGTTATAAACGTCATAGCGGAGTTACAATCTACCTGTGAACATACATCTGAGATGTCCAACTACGCAGCTCAATATATCTTACTGTTCACCTTGTTATTTGAAAACTGATTCAAATTTTTTTCTATATACTAACATAGAACTGCACCTAGAGAGTCCACGGGGAGTGGGAACTAACGTGCGTTTCCAAAGGATGCAACACCGTGGAAATGGTAAAGGATAACAGAATTCTCGACTCAAACAGTTCATGAGTCCAACAACGCGATCGTGGCTCATACCCTCTGGCTAAACTAATTTTAATGAAGTTACAAGGCCTGGGCTGGAACAACAGCAACACTTTTAAAATACTGGGGAACGTTTACTCAATACCTACAAATCAAACGTTTATTTATGATATGATCTAAGTTACAATATAATCTACCTTTTTAACCGAAAAGGCTGATTTAAGATATTTCCCCATTACTGCTACTTATGAAGATTTCTCCTGTTTTTGAATTTCTGAAAAAATTTCGTAGTAGTGGGAGATCCTGGGATCAATCCCCGCCAGCGTCGTAAGCACTTCATGTTTATTGAGTTTTATTTATATTTATTAACGTATATCTAAATTTTAAATTTTAGCATGTTTATTGTTTTTAAATATTTTATGTTGTTTATAAGTAGTCTTCCCTTCACCAATTTGTATGAATGGCCTGAAGAAGAGATAAAGAATCTCGAAAGCTTGTCAGCTTTTAACCAGTTGTTGTTATTTTTTGCCGTCTTTTATTTATACATATATACACACATTTATTTCAAATAAGCAATACAGAGAAACAAATTATGACGTCGCGGTTCTTTAGGCCAGTTGAATAAAACATTTAAGGCCATTCAGCTGCATACAATTGGCAGGACATGAATGGCGATTGTATGTCAGCACACTTGAATACAAGGTTTAACTTTTCAGCTGACTTCTACTATCAGTTATGTAAACTCTCCATCAAAAAAGGGAGGGCTAACTCTTCCCGTCTCTGGTAATCTTGAGAGGAAGTCTCAATAAACGCCGTATCGCTGATCTATCAAGGTGTTGAGGAGCAACAACTTCTTTCAAGCGTTTATCTGAATAACTTTTAAGTAGGAAAGAATTTCCAAAGTAAGTAGGAATACAGCTTTTCAAAATAAAAAACTGGATGTATACTTAAGCCTTTATCCAGATAAGTTTATTGTCTGCCAATGTATTTTCGACAGCTGCGCACATACATCTCACCTTGTGTACTTAGAATTTGTATTTCATTAAGTATTGTTTTATGAACTGAAACTGCAAGAAAAATCTAAAATAAAACGAGTTTCTAGTTCACACGTTTCAAAAGTGATATGGTATTGACAGAACCTTTAATATAGGTTCTAAGGTATAGGGAAGCAAACAAGGAAAGGTTTGGGGATACATAACAATCGTCATTATCAGATCATAGAACCGATCAAGAAAAGGAAGATCAAATTCTGTAGACTGATCGAAGGTGTACAGACGAGAGAAAGGCCTTAAAGAATCTTGTTTGATGATATCCAACCAAGGAGCAGTCTGGGATTTAATTAGACCATAGATCTGAATAAATTTATTCAGATCTATGATTAGACAATGCAAGGGAAAGCAATATCACGCATGGAATGGAAATAAGTCAAGTGATGGGTGCACCAACAGTACACCAAAGATTATCGTAAATGATGATGGTGATGATGATGATGATGATGATGATGATGATGATGATGATGATGATGATGATGATGATGATGAAGTAGGAAGGAGGCAACAAGGATTGGAGAGCAGCGAGGAGATAGCAAAGTAGCAACCAGAAGAAGAAAATCGTCAACGAAAAAAACCCAGAACGTAGTGTTGACGTATAATGTACAGCCATTCAGAAGAAACAAAAACGCTAATTGGCCCTATTTGGCTTATCACCTTAGTAAAATGGACTCTTCTTTGCTCCTATGCACGTAGAAGTAAATATGAAATATAGAAATTGGCAGAGGCCTATTTTGGCTGAACAATAAAGAGTTCGATTGACAAAGACTGGAAAAGGGACTGAAGTAATCATATAGCTTTGCAAAAAATCGCATCCCATAATGGTTTTATAGAATAAACACAAAAAATTGTTCGACCGCAGTCGAGGGCGACCCGAAGGCTCCCTTTTTGTAAAGCTTCTGCCCGAAGGCAGGGAGGGGCACCACTCTTATTCCTTGTGTTTCCACAATTTGACCCCACTATGAGCTGGTTCCCACTTGCCGACCCCGGAAGGATGACCCGCTGGGTTGGCGGCCAGCTTGATGGCTCAGTTTACAATAAGATTAAGCAGGCGAATTTTCAAATCGACCTGAGTGGGATTTGAACCTGGAACCCTCTGCAATCAAAACTGCAGACGGAACCACGGAGCCATCGCGCCTATGCACAGAGTAACTAAAACTGCAAACTTATAGGCTACCGCTGACATTGTTCACAAATAAGTTTGTTTAACTCGTAGTTGTTATGGCCAAAGTTGCAAACCCTATCGTACGTTCAGAAAATGATACACGACATATCTACACGTTCGGAAACTGATTGGGTGTCCTAAAGTTCCCCTTGCGCTACCTACCACGCATTCTTCGCATATGTGTCCCTCTCCGTAAAACAGCACGTGACCATTTCCCCCTTGTAAATGCCATTCACGCCAGTAAACACTTTTAGTCTTCGAAATAATCTCCTGCTACAAAAATAATTGGGCATCTTTGCATACATAGTGGGATTAACACATATACATTTGGATTTCCCCTTTTATGTCCTTAATCACACCAAGCAACTTATTTTGGTAACATGTTTATATGAAAACACATAAATCGTTCTCTTGGCATCAAAATGAAGTTGTCACGAAGGGTTCTTGTTTATCAGAAAATTTGCTCTGTTTATTTCCGACATGATTCCACAGCAAAGTATTTTCTGTAAAGTCAGTTTTGTCATAAGACAGAGCATTTATTTACAACTGTGGTGTATCTCCAAGGGTCACTATGTCATAAACCCATCACTGATCGTACTATTGATATATTTGTATGCAGTGGCTGAGCAATGAAAGGGATGTACTGATAGTTACATTCACACTATTTCTGAGATGTGGAAGTGCAGAGCTACCTACAAATGAGACACAACAACTTATAGGAGTATTTGGCTTGGCCATACCTGTCAAATCATGGAGACTAATTGCTTATCATCGCTGTGGTAATCCAGCCAGCAAATACTTGTAAATAACAATACATCTAAATGTAAGAAAAGGTCCTTGAAATCTGAAAAAGTTTGGGAGGACACACTGCTGATTTTCTCACTCCATGCTATTATGACATGGTTCGGGAGTTAAGTCTAGAATAATGCTTAATAGTTTATGATAAAAATTACGAATGGGAGTACCCTCCATGCTTTACAATGAACTAATTGTTACGGAATGCAATAAAAGGATAGTTCAAAAATTGTATAAATTTCTGCACTAGATTACACAGTGCTAGCTAAAGTAAAACTGTTCAAACCAAGACCAAAACAAATCTTTCCTTATCAAAACATACATTTTGACTCATGTCTGAATGTTACTTCACTTTGAAACAAATGCTTCGATAGAAATAATTTCGCACTAAAAATCGGTTACTCTGATTTGTTCAAGAGAAAAGAGTTTACAGGACTTGGCCCCATTCACATTTCTTTACATAAAAACACACGTGTGTCTAAGTGTTTGCTTAAGACAGTTTTCTCACAATTTGATAGACTACCCATCAAAATGAAATAGGGCATAAATGCAAAATGTGGTCGAAGTTTTTATTCTCGTTAAACTGTGCCGTCTGACTTGAACACTCTATTAATTAACCTGATATTAGTTGTAATTCTTAAAACGTGGAAACAATGTTTTCTTTATATGATCTAAGTAAGAAATAATCGTAATATACTGTTAACTACATCCAACTACACCACTAGACACAAACATAGGCATATTATTTTAGTTGGCACCCTCCCTCTTCGTAGCCATTTCTGTCAACCAAGACGTAAACTGGGAACCCAGTTATCATAGCCCCATTCTTACAGCCTCGTTCTTGTGTACCCAAAATGTGATGAAACTTATTTAATAGAGTACAAGACATGTTTACTTTCACCTCGAAATCAAACAGAAGTATTTTGCCTTAAGTGATCGCTGCTCCTCTGTAAAAACATGTTACAATTTAAATGCAGATGTTCCTAAACTGTGGTTTACGGACCTAGAAAAGGTCGTGATAGGGACCTCGAGGGTCTCACTATTTGAACATATATCCACTTGTCAATGTGACAGGTCGCAGAAAACTTGTATTTTGATGACGTTAAACAATACAAATATATAATAAAGAACATTACTTATTAGTTGATTCTTGTCCTATGCAAGGATAACTAATGAGGAAATAGTTTAATCAATGAATAAAAAACATAGCGTTTTACTCGCTTTGAAGAATGCGGTGACGAAGGATGAAATTCAATGTTTAGTCCTCAGTTTGCTGTTCTGTTCCTTTCCTCGTAGTGGTCTCCATTCAAGGGATCAACAGTAGAGGGTGCAGGCTACGGGCCAGACATATTGCTAATGCTATGACTTCACTTATAGCAAATGCGGTTCAGATCATGAGGTGGAGTATTTGCAATTCCCCGAGTTTTCCGAAGAGATCTATTTGGGCAGACACATACGTTTTCTCTTGGCATTAAAGGGGGGACATCATGCTGGGCTATGGTCTGGTTACCACTCTTAAAACTGCCATTACAAAAGATAATTTTTGTGGCCTATATAGGAAACCTTTCTTGACCATACCCAAATCCCCTTTGGATCTTTCCAGAGCCCTGTTTAAAAGGGGTTCCCTGTCAAAGTCTTATTATTCAGGTTTCAAGCGTAGTATGTAGAAAAGTCCATTCTCACATTGTAAAAAAAGCCCTCGATACTTGCAACTAACTAAATGCACATTTAACAACCAGGGAATACCTTTACAACGACCCTTCTTAAGTTAAACACCCGTTTAAGGCGTTACTGTGGGGTTTTCATTCGTTACGCTACATTTTGAAGTTGAAAACAATACGTGGAGCTTATCAGAACACAGTGGGTGTATTACATTAGCCACTCCCACAAAAACCTTCAAATCACCAGGTACGGGCTGAGCTATTGGTGAAAAACCTCAACCGCCACTTAACTGGACTTTCAACAACAGTGATTTTGTTCCGTCGTAGTCAGACATCTTTAATTGGGTAGCTCTGATACGGACAAGACCAAATAAAAGGTGTTGCAGGTGAAAAATCGCATTGATGAGCTCATGTGACTTATTCATGAAGTCTGTTTCTATCTGTTCTTGCTAGCCCCAATCATTAACGTGCGTATGTGATGTTCCCTCTTAAAAATATACACGTAATCCTTTTCATCAGGTAAATCGTGAGAGTCGCAGCAATAGTGACAGGTAGTAAGTACAATCTTTTTAGGTAACGATATACATGCAAAACATGATAAATTATTTTGTGATAAACTACTTTAAAAAATAGATATAGTACAATCAAAATTCCATTGGCCCATTGGTTACTATAATTCAACCTTACAAGCTGAGGTTATATGACCCTAATACATATCATTTTTCTCCTATCGACGCGTAAGCAGTAGCGGATACTTAGGAGGGGAGAAGAGCGGGCGCACCCGTTCCTAATTGTATAAAACAATGGCCGCGGCCTTGTTGAGAGATAAAACTTGCCCCCATACCCTTCAATAACCTGGTAAGTGTCTGCTCCTGTACTGTCCACTTCTCAAAAGACAAGCATGGCATTCAGCTTAACGATATTTTCGTCGTAATGGGACTTCCATGTAAAAGGGTAGATAACTGTCCAATTATACTGTCTAAATCTTTTACAAGCTTCAAGATTCATCACCTACGTATTAAGCAATAAAGATACAGAACCGAATACAAAGTTCAGTGCGTCTTCGATATCCAAACTTGTTACCATTTCAGCGTTTGATGTATAGCTAAAGGGGATCAGAAACTTTGACCTCGAATTTAAAACTTTTGCCACGTTCAGAACGCATGCAAGTCTCTCTGTCTCTCTCTCTCTTCTAGTTAATTCAAGAACGGGCCTCCTCAATTTAGTGCCCCAGGGGCGATTATTCGAGAGGGGTGCTTTTAAAGAGGTGATGCTTAAAGCCGAGACGGTTAATCAAGGAAGGCGCCTATAAAAGGGGATATTTAAAACGGAGTCGGATAACCGGGGACTCTCATTTCAGGGAGTGGTAAATCGAGCATTTACAGTATGTTCGAAGCATGGACTAGATTATGAGTTGTTTTCTTAGTTCACTCATGATTACCCTGATGCTTGGTTGCGATAAGTAAAGTGTTACTAGGGCTAGTGATAAAATTTTACCCAGGCATGTTCTCAAGACCAAGTATATATCCATAAACATGACTCGAGCGTCGGCCAGCATTTGAAAATCAGGCTACCTGAACAACTGCCAAGAGGAGTTCTTTTGGATATTTATTGTAAAAGTGCATTCTGCGTTCCATGTTGTCACTACGAAAGCTGAATTTATAAAAAGATAGAATCCTGTGCTCTGTCGGCAAAATGCAGAACAAAGGCGAGTTTATACAAAAAACAGCAGAGTACCAAAGGAAATGACTAGTTACGAACTGGAAATAATTCATATGAAAGGCCGAAGACGAGATAATGAAAACAAGCCTAGTATCAAAAAATAAGCAACAAAGAGCTTGTTTACAATTTACCCGTTTCCCAATTACACGAGTGGCCAAAAACGTGTCACTCATACAGGTAGCAACTTCAACGTGTTCCACTCCTCTCATTTTCCACAATTCCTCGCGAGATTGTTACACCTTCACCCCAAACAATTGCTGTGACAAGCGGCTGACGATAACGTTTAGCAATGTGAAGTCGTTAATTAACCGGATTTTGAAGTTCTATATCAACTGTTCAAAGGTAGGCTACATTGTGAGAACGCTTCATTGTTTCATTTTAAGAGATTGCATTCAATTCTCTAAGAGAATGGCCGAGATTTATGTGTTTACAACGGACATATCGTACAGGGACCCGGTACATTCAACCTGGGAAAATACATGGCACCGCATCCCCTACTCGGGCTCTAACGCCTGACTCCTTAGCAAGAAACTGTACTTCAACCACGGACATCGGACTTCGACTTCGACGAATAAGAACCATTTCACATATACTGCAGCAAATGGGCACTGGTGCGTCACGTAAGTATGTATGCGGTATACTCATAGTGTTCAGTCCAGGTCCAGTAGTATCTCCAAAGCTGATAGGGGAAGACGTTAGAAATAACATTCGATTTAGCACGACTTTTAACATCTAATCAAACTATTTTATTACGATCATTATTTCATCATCAGGATCGCCCTGAAACAAATCCATTATCCCTTTTCCTAAGGAACTTTAGATCTTTTCTCCCAATTTCTCCTAATTAAGCATCATCTCAGGCTCTTGCTATCTACGTAAGATAGATGTCAAGGGGTGGTCAACAAACGAAAATAGACAACCCTTTAATTACAGATTCAAAAACTTCTGTTATTAAACTCTTTCATACGCGTGCCTGTTGACTTTGAACTGCATTCACATTTTAACCCCAGGCTACCTGAAACCCTGATATTCGATTCTACTGTTAAAAGATGTTGCTTTATTTTACTCCATAAATGGTAAGTTCAATCCTACAGTAACATTGATTTTTGCAACCATGTACATGGTCACTTTTTGAGGTCCAACCATAGATATGAATAATTTATTCGGATCTATAGTCCAGCCATGCTTAAATAAATCGTGGCACAAGACTCCCTGTTAATGGCTACACCTCCTAAACTAAAGCTAAGACTACTAAAACTAAGGCTAAAGAAACTTGATGAAAAGTGTTTTCATATTATGTGAGCTACAATCCTGGACTAAAAGAAGTTAAACTTTTACTAAATTTCAGGGAAAATGGAACAAATCACGCAAGACACTTGCCACATGAAAGGGATGTCCATTCCTGGTATTACATGTTTTCTAGACCTCTCCGCTTAGCAGCAGGGAGGTCCGACATGCAAGAGTCCAAAATGCTCGTTTTCAAACAGAACAATATTTTGAAACGGGGTTGGGGAAACTTGCATATTTCATAGTCCAAAATTGTAATACAGTAAAAGATGATAAAAACCGAAATTGCTAGTGCAACGACAGAAGGTCAAGGTAAAATCCGTTTCTAAAAAAAATTGAATAATGAGAGTTTTTCTTTAGAACTCTAACAATCTACTAGATACTACCTCAAACTCATACATTACAAACACTTCATATTTCAGTCCCTCATAATATGGCCACTTACCAAGTTTCTGATTATACTGATCACTTATCTTTTCACAATTATTAAAATCGTTTCAAGAATGAAGCACTTCAGATTTAAGTCTTAAAGAGCGAGAAGGGGCTCA
Organism: Carybdea cf. marsupialis auct. non (Linnaeus, 1758); assembly: GCA_010016065.2. Lineage (NCBI taxonomy): Eukaryota > Metazoa > Cnidaria > Cubozoa > Carybdeida > Carybdeidae > Carybdea > Carybdea cf. marsupialis auct. non (Linnaeus, 1758). The sequence continues at coordinate 15,575 of JAAAKL020001094.1, read as the reverse complement.
TACGTTCCCCCAAACAGTCGAATCTTGTTCATAGTGGAACTGATATGTTAAGGTAAATGTTAAGGCAAGTGGTAAGGCAAGTATTAAGGCAAGTGGTAAGGCAAGTGGTAAGGCAAATGGTAAGGCAAGTCTCTGCTTACGTTTGTACTGGCGTTCTACGTTTTTCTTGACATGTCGAATCACCGATACGTCGAAATATCGAAAGGTAATGACTGCAAGGACAAGGGAAATTCAAAGCTTTGTGAATGGTAAAGACACAAGTTCTCGCTATAAGCAGGTACTTTCTAAAGCAAACCAGATCGGATGCTGAGTGTCTGAAGTTGAACTGATGTAGTCTGTACAACTGACATATATCTTATTCCACGCAAGGTAAATTTGTTTTGTTCCCGAAATGGCAAACAAGTTTATACAAATCGTAAACAAATTAAAACAGAAAGAGCACCACAAGAGGCTTTCCAAACTGTGAAAAATCAATATTAAGTTTATAAAGCAAGCAAAAATATTATCTTTCAAAGCCGTACAAAGATGACCTTCTTCTGCGATAAGAAATCGTCCTTAAATCAGATACAAGATTTTTGAACCATTACAGTTCAAATACGCGGATGACCTTACTTCGGCTGAGAGTGACTTCCTCCACCCTTCAGGGGACGTTGTTGCGGTCAGCTCGGCAGCATTCTCTTGAAGTGATCGACATCACTTTAGCAATCATGATGATTTCAGCCTAAGCCTCAGTTCTAGCCTAAATTTCAGCTTCAGCCTCATGAACTATTCCTTATTTGTCACGCTAAAACCCAGCTCGAGTATAGTAACATACAATACGTTTGACTGCAATTTTATAGCGTTCCATCTAATGCATATTACAATGGAGTGAAATAACAGCAATTGGGAGAAAGAAAGAAGAAAAACTTCAGAAACAATATTATCACGAAGAAAAGTTTTGAATAGGGAAATCTTTATGTTAAGGAAAAGGGCGATCTGAATTATTGAATACCTGTATTGCCTTAGTAAGAACCAAGCGATTAAATGTGCTGGGATTACTGTGTCGATGATGGACATCAACAGAATCTGATAAATGATAAGCTACGGAAAATATAAACGTTGAACATGAGAGCATATGAGTACGCTTGGATATGATTCTTCGAATATTTAGTATTTTAGAAGAATGCAAATATACATACATATATAATATATAAAACTCATTAAACATGAAGTGCTTCAGGCGCTGGCATTCACGCAAGCACTTCACGCAAGCACTTTATGTTTAATGAGTTCTATACTATGTAGTTCATGACTGCTTGAGTACTTCATGTTTAATGAGTTCTATACTATGTAAATCATGACTGCTTGTGTGTCTGCCTGAGTACCTATATCAGTGAAATGGCACTGATGAAGCTAACAGCGAAACAAAAATAAGGTTGCTGGTGGTGGTGAGAATTCGGGATCGACTACCCGAATTGTCGACTTTACTATTGCACTATTTAGTGCAGTGGTAAAGTCTTTGTTTTCGGAGTGGAAGATTCTGGGTTCGAACCGGGCCAACGCCTCAAACACGTCATGTTTAATAAGTCTATATATTTATACATATGTATAACTGACAAGAAGTTACAAGGCTTTGATTACTTAAGCATTCGGAATTTTTTACCCTTCTTCAGGCTCTGTATTGAATTAGTTGTCTTTATTTTATCTTTTAAGTTTTAACATCTATTCAGTCAGCTGACAATACTGTTTTGTTTTGTTTTGTGGGGTCATTAATGCTGCATAGAGTGCTGCGACAGACTTCTACCTATGTAGCATATCCATCTGTACGCACACCCTACAGAAAACTAGATAACGACCTACATACATTCATCCTCATTTCCACTGATTCCAAACACCTTCAATCGATCTTAAAATTGTAGCTAACTGTAATGAATAAACACATCTCTAACACTAACCTCTGATCAGGTATCTTAAGATTTTTCAATCACGTTTGAAAGCGGCACTAATGGCCAAAGGACTGAAATAACAACCAAACTTTGCATCTAAATCCGCACCTCTTGCGTGCAAGAGAACTCAACATTTAGCAAGACTGTTTGACTAACCCAGCAAAGTATTTTTTAAGTTAGCAAATTTTTTACCAAACACCCTCCTTTAAGTAAGATCTTTATAGTATAAATATAATGCAGACATGCCATGGTTCCTTTTGATAGTTAAAAGTACCGCAGCACAATAATCAGTACAACACTAACATGGTGCGTCACGAAAACGAGGTCGCGGAGACGACCCCTAGATGCAATTGCAAAATAGGGCTACCTGCCTTCTACCTTAAAGGTACATGTCTAATGCTTAATTCATAATACATGTTAATCGAGACTTAAAACGGTTAAGACAAAGGTTTGCATGGGTTTGTGTAGCACAAAATTTAAAAAAAACGTGAGAAATCAAAACTTTTAACAAGCAAAAATACCAACTGCAGAATGAAATACTAGAATGTACTTGAAAATTGGCAGAGCTTAGCATTATGTTCATCGCTAAACTGTTCCATAATTCTGGCCAAAATACCTTCCACGAATCTGTATCACCCTGTTTAGTGGAATGTTTACATAAATATGCCTAAGGAATGCTACTTTTTAAAATAAACAATAAAATAAATAACCTTGTGATTATTGATTCGGAATACCTTTGATGAAATCTGTATATTGTTTACAGCAAAACAATCAATTACCAAGAATTAAACTCTATAGATGTACCATATCTGTATGTAACTTGTTAGATGCACCATATCTGTATGTAACTTATTAGATGCACCATATCTGTATGCAACGTTTTAGATGCACCATATCTGTATGTAACTTTTGAGATTTACCATATCTGTATGTAACTTTTGAGATGCACCATATCTGTATGTAACGTTTTAGATGCACCATATCTGTATGTAACTTATTAGATGCACCATTTCTGTATGTAACTTATTAGATGCACCATTTCTGTATGTAACTTATTAGATGCACCATATCTGTATGCAACGTTTTAGATTTACCAGATCTGTATGTAACTTTTTAGATGCACCATTTCTCTTTCTTTAAGTATCATTCTAAGATACATCGGCTCCTCAACGTTTCTAAGGACCACCTTTGCAAGTAAAAATACCTTAACTACTTTTATTATCAACACCAGTTTTTGTGTATTCCCCATCCACAGAAGCACCATCTTCAAAACAGCCGACGTTTTGGATGCCCAAAAAATCACGAAATGTACCAGGTTTTAGAAAATGCTCTACCATTCCTGAATTATAGATTTTTAAAGCGACTTTATTCATTTCCTTAAACAATTCAATGTTTTCAGCATTAGCGGAGACACATTAAACTTGGTGCAGAGACTTATAAATACATGAGAATAAGCTAGTTTAACCAAACTCTAAGATATCTAACAGATACTTTCACTGTCAGTCTCTTCAACTTTGTGTTTTCTCAAGGTATTGGATATGATATATTGTTCAAACTTCAACCGTCAGAATATTCGCTTTTCTTAAAGCCATTCATTCTACATAAAACACGCCTTTTCTTACATTACCACTGCTTGGCGGCTTGAAGTTTCAAAGTATTTTTAAAAAAAGTGTAATGAAGACATCAAAACAAATAGTTTACTGTACTGGAGAGTAGAACATCAAAAGAGTCATGCTTCGATTCCTCTTTCTAAAAATGTTAGATGTGGTTAACGTGAGCATATCGGCAAAAAGTGTATGATAATAATAAAGTGACAAAGGGCACAATATTGGCTTTTTATAATTAACAATAGAGCACCGACAGTAACATAATTTCAGAAATATGAAAGTACCACTATATTTGACTATGTGATACACTTTGTTGGTCACCTTAGCTAGCAAATACACCTTTGAAGGGACTGGTAAAACTTTTAACAGTTATTAATTAGATAAAACATTCTTTGTTACATTACTTGACGTTCGACTTAGATTCAGCATACAGAATTACGTAGAAAAAATTTATTACACGTTATCATTCATTTAGTAAAACGCAGCGAAGTAGTGCTCCCTGAAGACTTCATAACCAACGTTCATTTCATGTACAGTACAAACGCTTGATTCTGTAGACTTCTAAACAACAAGGAGGTGAATACAATCATGTCATATTTAACAGTCACCTGAAAATGTTTACTGAGCAAACTTTTCAGGGGGTAACGCACTTTACAGATTTCTTTATTTTTCATACCGTGTTAAATGAGACAGTCAGTACGATCAAGCAATACGAAAGAAACGGTGAAGCTTAAGGAGATAAGCGTATTCTCGAAAGATATCATTTAGTCAAATGGAATAGAACGGAGAGCTAGTATATGCCGAAGAGGCTTGCTGAGTAGCAGGTACCAGCAGATTAAATAAAAGCAACTGGGCTCTTAGTTACCTGACATTTTCTGTCTAATTAACGCATTCAAGTGATCAGGCAAGTAAAAGAGTCTCACAAGCAAGCAATCGCTTGTTAACAATTTGAAATGTTGTCTGCTAATGTTTTCATGTCAGCAAGACATTGATTGGTATCAAAAATTGTTATCTGTTCTGCGTATTTCATAGACATGCGACAGCAGACTGAGCAATAGAGTTGCGCTAACAACTAGGTCCTCGCATTGAAGTAACTGTCGACATTCAGGAACAACAAGTCGAAGGGCACTGGAAAAGCAGAAGTCACGAGAGTATCTTTTGAGGATTCGGGAAAAATAGTGACATTATCGTCCATGGATTTACTTTGGTTGAAATCATTGGAATACACGGATTAATCTTTATTTCACCATATCAGGTATTAGGACTTTCACACTTATGCAAGTCGCTTTTTGCTGATAATCGTCTTACATCCAGAGAATACGTTTACTGTTTTTTGAATTATCCTGAAGGCACATTATAGTAGTCGAATATTTCTAACGAGTGTGAATTTACCGTTAATGAGGAAAAGACTCACTCGGCCTTTGCATATCGAGGAATTTTTGCAGAAACAGAAGGGAACTAAGCATTACAGTACATATTTAGACAGAAGTCACTTTTTAAATAAAATAGGTTTATACTGAAACTCGTGCATGGAACAGTGAAAGATTTAATCCTTTTAAAATATATCTTAAATATAAATTTGGAATCCTAGCCATTGACAGTGATCATAAAGGGAAGTAACAGAACTGTTGGAGAAGGTATCGCCTACTTGCAAATACACGAGGCTGGATTTCTGACTTCAAAGCTTATGAGACGTAATTATGCTTACAAGCTAAAACTTATGTATGAGATATCTCCATTCTATGTATGATTCATCACTAAATGAGTATATCGGTGGTCCATTTGTTACTTTTAGAAAGGCAGTAATGCCTGGTCTTACTGTTGCAATCATTTTAAGGAGAGCAACAAAGATTTATTAATTTCCTGGACATCAACGTTATCTGACTTCATATAAAATTTTAATTGTATCAAGAAAAATGCCTCTCATTTTTGCTCAAAGACTCAGGAGGAGATTCAGGTATAAGCGATTAAAGGACAGGGATGTACTCGCAGTATATTCAGCTTCTGAAGAAACTATATCTGAATCGTGTGATATTCCAGAGAAGGAACCTTGTAAACATGAACTTGGTCGATCGGAGGAAACTTCCACGGTTATACCAGCTTCTACCCCATTTGGACTGCCTTTAAAGGCTTTAAATATTTCTGCTCTCGATTTGATGCTTATTAAGGCACATCGATCCGAGGCATATTCGAAAATTACAATGGACAAACAATGGAAAATGTGTAGGCAGTCAGTTTATCGAAGAAACGCTGTTTGTGAAAGAAGTGAAGAAGATCGAGTCCATTTTCGTTTGATACTAAAGGAATATATTCGAATGGGTCATATTTACGACTATAGTCTGATATCTTGAACATCCTTTAATGCTGGTCACCCAGGTAGCCTGTACAGATTTTGTCTTATGCATTTTTACACAGTACATCCAACACTTTGTAGAAATGATGGATCACACATTGATAAACATTGCTGAATTCCAATTTATCAAATACTGTATAATTGTTTCCTTACATCTTACTGTAACGATATCAATGGGAATGAAATGTAGAAGCATATTCTGAGTTGAAGGGGATTTAGGTTGTAAATTAATAGATTAACGAAGGGTGGGCAATTTCTGCTAGAATAAATGAGAAGCACTATGTTAATATTTTTCACATTCATTCAACATATAGATCATGGTATATTTACAATCTTGATAAAAGAGTTTTCACATGAAACACTATTAATAAAATTTTGTGATAATGATTGAAAGTCAGCAAGTATTGCTAATCGACTCTTGTGCTAGATATTAAGCAAAAGTAATACACTTTCTGTCACTATATATAACAATGGTACGATTTAATGGCATGGGAAAGTACATGGGAAATCAGTATGAAGACAAAAAATATATTTTAAGGGGGCACTACTATAACTTATAAACATTTTCTAACAAAAGATTCTGTGAATACGTATTTTCTGCAATCAAAGTAAGCGTAGCAAGTCACCTGCAAACGTTTGAAGAAACTCCGTAGTACATTAGTGTCTAGTTAGCACAAGTCGCAGAATCCTTTTATAACCTCAATAAATCATTAAAATACCGAATTTTAGGAACTTGAACCTGAGACAATATTGACTAAACAAGAAACGCTTTGACTTTAAGATCTCTATGAGAGGACAAATAATATTGTAAGTGAAGCTCTTGTCAAAAATACACACCACAATGTCAAGCCTAAAATGTACAATAGTCTCGTTGAACACACTGTGTTTTTCAAATGCCATTTCCTGACTCCCTGTGTAGAGAACTTGATCGCCAATTAAGAGTTGAAACAGTGGTCCCCCAGGAAATGATTTCCAATTTGATTCATATAGATAGGTGTAAGTGGAATGATTTCCAACTAAGCTTCATACATATCTACAAATATCTGACTAAAATTCTACAATTGATTACTACTAAAAGGCAGTACTTACATACCATATAATGCAAGCTTTGGTTTTCGTGAAAAAATTGTAGTTTGAGTTTGTCTTTGTTCCCAAAATCATACAGACGTTCTTTTTTTAAGATTTTCTGACAACGAATTTACAATTAATTTGAGAAAGTATCACCTTCTCTTCAAATTTAGGTCTGTGAATCATCCAAAAGAAACCCCCTGAATTGTGCTCTCTCTTTAATAAATCAAATTCGTTTTCTGAATATCTCGACTTTGATTTAGCTTAAACCATCGATCCGCACTCAAATCATGTGAATATTTTCGTATTTATCAACTAATATCAATAATAGTAAAGCTTGGTGTACATTATCCGTCTTACATCATATACTTTGCACTTTACGTTTAAGATGTTGCTCTCATCTCAAGTCAACTCCAGAATAAGACTTGTCATGATATTTTGTAATAATCTTCTATTTTATGGAGTGTTGTTTTGTTAAAAGCGATCAATGATACCTTCAGCGTTTTATTATTGGTTCCTGTTTCCTTAGGCTGTGATATCTCTCCTATCGAGGGCTTCTGTTAAATCTGCAAAAGGCCATGATAGGTACATGCACGAATTATATGACATTGCTGCAATGGTGACCCGACGTTACAACTTTTAATAAGCTTTTAACTTTTAAGGGGGTTTAAAACACAGCCTGGAATCCGGATCTTAAGCTTTCAGTCACTAGTCTTACCCATTATCGCTCTCGCACGTCTGTTCCATTATGTATGGATACCTTGCCACACAAGTTAACAATAGTTATACCTTTAGGCCAGCTTCCAAGATACATTTGTAGCTATCTTCACACACGTGTATGGCCGGGGCACTGATGTCGGCCAAGCTTTAAAACGCTCGCTTTTGAAACAATGCAACCATGCATTTCTTCAAGCTACTATATAGATCACGTCACACACAAACATGGCGTCTCATATCTATGCGCAATGAGGATAAGCGATGCTGACCGTGATTATTGGGTTTATTTTATATGACTCTCAAAATGTACTTTGATAAGTTCACAAGCTACAGTAGGGTCGAATAAAAACCGATCTGGTCTACACGCCACGTTAGCTTGCAGCCAGACTACACGCAGCGGACTATTAATCATGTATGATATTTAGTCGTAACAACCTACACGTAACTAACTACCGTGTAGACACATGTGTTATAAGTTTACGGCAGAATTTGTCCTAAAAATAAAAGCAGACATTGATATCTTTTCCCTTATTTAGTATAACAACGTAATGTGAAAGATAAAAAATGTTATATCCCCTTATGAAACGTTTTGTAATTGTTAGAATGAATTGCGAAATCACATGGGTTAATACATGTCCCCAGACTCGGTAATCCTCCTTGCAAAATTGTTCAAGTTTGCAATGGCAGAAGGCCAATAACATTGACCGGGACAAGGTAAACGTAAAGCTTGACTTTATTTTAAAATGCCAATTGAACGTTCAATATTTATATACTTTAGAAACTTTGGGGTCGTGGGGCAACGTCAGACTATTTCAGACTACCAGCTTTCATAAATAACAAAATTTAATTTTTCAGCATCCTTGAAATTTGCATATGGCATTTACTGCATGTAATCGCAATTAAAGGCGGCAGGCTAGTTTTATGCTGTCACCGCAGACGGTAGAGAGAGATCCTCAAAATAAATAAATTTAGACATTTTGACAAAATTCGTCCTCCTGATATTCTTTCTGCTTATAAATAGCGTTGTCTGCTGCATTGATGCAACTGCTTACTGTCAACTAGTGTTAAAAAATGACATGTCACTAGCTACGTACGCCTTCACGTTATATAAAACAACAAAACCAAATATACAAGTGAATACAACATAAATGTTTCCTTCCTGGTGTAAGTCACTTGGCGAGAGTTTTTGGAAGTGTCTCATTTTTTCCCCGGCAAAGTGGGTATGAAGAAGTCGTTTTGATCAATCCTGTATTCTACGCCGGATACTTTGCGTACAGGAAGGTAACCTATGCGTTGTAAGTTAAAGTCGATTGTGTTGGTTGATGACAGAATCTTCTCTAGAAACTATGCTCTTAAGCTTATCTGTAATAGCAATGCCATGGCAAGTATAGAATCAGGAAGCCAAGCTCACTGATATCACTTTTATCTTAAGGAGAATCTTCGGTTCCTGTTGAAAGCATTGGAAGCTACATCCACTACCATCATTAACGACAGGGGGCAAAGTGAAAACGTTTGGAGACCTTTAGTTGTTATCAAAAATTTTGGATGTGTTTAGGTATTACTTTCCGGATATTGGTTACGCGAGAAGAAAACGTCGTTACTAAGCAGATGCAAAATTTTGCTACTGATCTTAGCACGAGTTCAGCAATGGAGGGACGGAGCTATGTTTCAAATGTTTCAATCTGTGGAGGGAGGCGGGCTAAAAACGTATTTTAGTGATGAAGGAGGATTCACCATCAGAGATAACCTTTACGTGGTAAAAGTGGGAAGGCTATTGTCCCAGTGGCGGTGCATGCTATGTTCCCTCATAGCGTACGAACGACAGCTTTAGAGTAGTGCCTTCCTACTAGCGACAACCTATTAGCGTACGAGGGCTTACCTAGTAGACCACGTGCTGGTAGCAATCTGCGGGTCTGAATTACAAATTTATAGTTACCCTAATAATATCGAGTTCCAGTGCAAGATCTGAAAATTTCGCCACGAAATTACTTATTAGTAAACTAGTGGTGGACACTCGGAGGCACTCTTGCTAGTCAAGAAAATCCTACGTCCTTAATCCTAAATCTGTCTAAACCTACATCTATTTATTTATGTGGCATTCACCGCGACTTTATAATTTATCTCTTGCTAATTAAAGAATAGTCCACGCCTTGTTTACAGGGCAAAGGTTGATCTCTCCCCACACCCAAGTACCCAGACCCCATCTCCCACACCCAAGCACCCAGACCCCATCTCCCACACCCAAGCACCCACACCCCATCTCCCAATAATCTACAAATTTTCCTCTAAATTCTTAAATGTTTTAATAGTTTTTGACAATTTCGGTGCTCATCCTAGACATGTAGAATAGAATACATAGAATGTAAGAGAACTGTCATAATGAGGTTATAACAAAGCCTTTGCATTTTCGTCTCTGGATATTGATCTTTCATACTATTCATGGGATTTCAGAAAAAAGAGCAATTAGAATTGGAGAGACGCACTTACATTCAAACGCTGTAATAAATTAAAAATAATTACTTGATAGAATGTTAAAGAGTTTTTGAATGAATGTTAGAGGGAGTTCCAAGCGAATGCATTTTATGTGATATCCTATATTTCATACTCTTCACCCAACAAATTCTCAGGTTGTTAATGGCTATGAAATAAGTACAATGCGAGAAACAAGAAACCTGAATGTTTCAGGTTCAAGCATGTCAACTCAAGATCATAGGGAATTTGTTAAAGAAAGTGATGCAAATCAATCCAGCGAACTGAACAAATATTACAGGTACTAAAGCCCTCACGTGATGCACGTGACGACACGCTAGCCACTTACAAAGCTACATTTGCAGTTAACTCCAAACAGGTGTGTGACAAACGTGCTGCTACCGACTGAGCTTTAGATGTGCGCTTTTGAAACATCTTCCAGCTACTCATCCAATCACATCATCTTTTATATTATTTCCATTTGAAAACGAATAAAGCGTCCGATGGCTGCAACCAATGAAGTGACTAAGTCCTAAAAATGACCTTTCGGTTGATGTCATGTTACAATCAATATTCAACTTGACTGGTTCATTGCATGCTACAGTTGCTTGGAATTGTTACTGATCTGATCTTTAAGCCACGGTAGTGTACAGCTAGGCTACAAGTAGTCTGAGTACCAATCATGGATGGCATGTGGCTACTTAGAACTGGGCTACACAGTGCCGTAACCACTGGGGGGCTGGAGGGCTATAGCCCCCCCCCCAATAATTTTCAAGGTGATTGAAAGAATGTTCACCGAGTTTACGTACAGTCAGTTGCCTTAGAACGTAAGAATATGTTCTGCTTGATATATTGAGAAGTCTACTATGTTATCTAAAAGCAAAATACAAAGCAATTTTAAAGCATTGCATAGGCAAACCATCCTTTCTCGGCCACGCCCATGGGAAATGGAAAGCCCCGGTTTAGCACCCCCAATAATTATTTCGTGGTTACGGCACTGCTACATAATGCAGTTTATCTCGTAGCCATCAGCTTAAGATCAATGTTGCATAATCAAACCAAAGTCTTAAAAAGACCACGAGTAAACTTGGTGATCGCCTTAGCTTTTACCAAATTTATTGGTGTCAACCAGACTTGGGATGCTGAAAAATATCCTCCATCGGAAGTGGATCAATATAAAAATCACTACCTTTGGTAGCAAATTATCTATTTGGTACATCTACACTAAAAGCATTTCATTATTCAACATTGAGCAGGCTACTTCAATGACACCTTCAGATCTCGTGATAAAACCAAAGCCATAGTGATAATACTTGACAGAGAGGCAGCATATTGTGTTGCGTAGAGCACAGGAAAGAACCCACTTTAAAAAGAACTTACTTGTAAAGTGCAAGTGACGTTACCTTGAAACATTGTCATGACAAAAAGTGCAGAAAAAAATTGGAACGTTTTTTTGTAATTCTACCCCGGGGTATACGCATCCACTGTTCATTTCCTTGTATTCATAAACATTATAATAAAACCTATGAATTACACATTGAACAAGAATACGAAACTGGCTAAATTGTGCCATATAAAAGCAAGAAAAGAAAGCAAATATAAGAATGAAGGATATATGATAACCAAAAGATATATATACTTCATAGAAAAAATTAGCATGGAGAAAATAGACACGTAAAAAAACGAGTACGTAGCTGAAAATAATAACGTAGTGAGGAAGGAATTCCTTCCAGTTGCTTAAGGTATCAGTAATGATGTTCTCTTGAATATCATATCGTGAAAGTAAAAGGTGAATTGAAAAACGGTTAATGCTACCAGGGTAATAATCTAAGAAAGATAAACGTCTTGATTCATGCTGACGTTCATCACAGTCAACTTCATGCTCATAGCATTCTATTTACAGAATCAAAAAGGTTGGCCTCTAACCTTATAAAAGATAGGGTTGGGTAGGGCTCTCTAAAGCAAATACGGAGGCGAGAGGTGACTAAAGGTGTTTTAAGATTTAAAATGTGAAATATTGACTAACACATGAACTCTTACAATTTACGTGTACACAAGAACACATTCTAAAGGTTGATTTGGATTTCTAGTAGTTATCGAAACGTCCGAGGCGTGGTTGCGATACACTGTTTATTTTAAAGCTCCTGTTAGTTGTGTTGCTCCATTGCAGACCACCAATCAATTAATCTGAACATGTTACCTTGAAATGGATGTGCCCCTATGACATGTTCCAATGGTACTTCGTTACCATTACGTTCTCAAAGTAGTGAAGCAACAAATAAAAGCATTAAAAAGGCATGTGGAAATAGTCCGGTCCTGAAACAAGCAATAAAAAGCAAACATTAGCAAGAGAGAAAATTCAGATGATTTGGGAAACAGCGTGGGACCTTTGACAAAGGGACCTTACTCTTAACTGAAAGAAAGAAGAGGTATCTGCTGCAATTGTCACTTCTCAAATGGCTAAGCTAGGGCTTTAAAATTTCCCAACATAATAACGTGTTATATCTTTTTTATATTGTAATTTCTTTATTTTAGACATATATGCATTCCTAGGAACATCTTAGTTACTGGCATTTTAGATGGATTTAGATATTTTTATATTATTTCTAATTGTGGTCTCACTCTATTTATTGTTTGTAGGGCACATAATCTATTTTGTACTCGTTGTTTCATCTTGATAATATCTGTCTGCTTTATTCATAATTGATGGTATGTTTCTTTAACTAAAATTACGTCATAGATAAAAGTGCAACAACATACCTCCTTTGACAAACCCTGAGCACTCCAGGGGAAAAAATGTACGGCTCAAGATTGGTACTGATCAACTTCAAAGCATTGGTAGTAAACAATGCAATAACGTGCTTGTTTTATCTTGACTACAGCGAATGACAAGAAAAGTGACCATAAAGGATCACTGCAACTGAGAGGCGAAAATTTGACAGAAGTAACACTTGAACTCTCATAATTTCCTTGCACACAAGAACACCTTCTCAAGGTTAATTCAGATTTCCAGACATCATCCAGACTTCCCATGGCCTGGTTACAATAAGCTTCATGCAGCAAAGCTCTTTCTTATTGTGTTGGGGTATCGCAGACAAGTTTAAGTAATGACGTCACTAATCACAAATTATGGAAATAGAACGATTTGACACCAGATATCTAAAGGCAACTCTGATCTGTAGTGTTTATAGTCTTTAAACTAGAGGCGTTTGAGTTTCAAACATTTCTGGTCAAAACTCTGTTAATATTCCTTGAATCCTTACGTTAGGATCCAGGATCAAATAATAAGGTTTTGTTAGAGAGATTTGAAACCTTAAAAGTTAACATCTCAGTGTTGATGAGAGGCTCCCCTCTTGGACTTGGCCTTTGACGTTCTTACTAATAGGGCAAGATGAAAATTAAGTATTTCTCCTTAATTCAAACATTTTGAAAAGCTTCTGAGCCGGAAATCGTGACGTCACACTTTCCCTCCGTATACATTATAGGTCTGGCTCCTACTTTTTCGTGCTTCATTCTGACAATTTGTGCTTTTAGATAGGCAAGATGAAAAAAGCTTTAAGTACAAGACGTTCCTTTGTTTTTTGTTAGGTTTTTTTGCTTTGTTGATGCTCTTTACAGTAAACAAACGTTTTGACTTTGCCTTTATCTAATAATGTTCTTTTACCATTCTAAAGAGATTTGGTGAAGATGCGTAGTGGCTTATAAAGTTTTCGAAATGATAAAATTCAGCCTTTTTTGGGGGGGAGTACCTCGGTAGCAATTACATTAAGATTATCTGCCACACCCCAAAATACCACTTGATTATCAATTGCTTTTGAGCCGGACAGTTTCCATCACCACCCACGACCCTGCAACTATTTCACTTGAATGACAAGGATTACAGGTTTCGTACTGAACAGACACCTGCCAGATGTTCCGATCGTTGTCTTACAAGGCCATCCATTTAAGGATCTGAATAGAGGGAAGACAGACACTAGTTTTTTGGGCCAATGGAAAATGTTTTGTCCGTGGTGGTGACCTGTCTCTAAGTTCCTTTTGATTTCAACTATTCAGTAGGCCTACTTTTCAGTCTGTCATGTGTCACGGAAATCAAGTAACAACACGACCGTAAGCTCCAACTCGAGTATAGCAAGCATAATTGGAAAAATAGCAGTCTTTTTCTGAATTAACTGCTATGGAAATCAGCTCGTATGCAACTAACCACAACATATGAAGTGCTTTGACTCGACATATGGTACACGTAAATTTGTAAGTGCTGTTAGGTTGTAAACTCAAAGCTCTGCGTTGCTTAGACCTTGAACGCGCATGCAAAACCTTGCAAATCGCCTCACAGCTGACAGTTCACGTGTGGTTGCGATAGCCAACACTTGCAGTAGCTCTATTATTCTCGAGCAATAAGCTTATTTCAATGGCTTGCTATTAACCTTATCACCTGCAGCAAAGCGAATGACAAATTCATACAGAAGAGAAAGATTAGCGGAGACTGTGAGAGATGATAGCTTCAACAGAATATGGATTGGCAAAAACTTCGCAAAACCCTGTCCATCAAGAGTATACAATACAACCTTGCCCAGTCCTCAGGCCTTATAGAGCTATATTTTCAGTAACAAAATCTGCTCGATAAAGTAACTTTCTTGACATTATGCTTTTTTTAGTAAATGTAATGAGAATGCAGTATCGGAGAAGAATGTGAAAAATACCCTTGACAAACGAATTGTCGACTTCACTATTGCACTATTTAGTGCGGTGGTCAATTTGACTTTTTTTGTGGGAGGTCCTGGGTTCGATACAGCACTTCATGTTAAATGAGTTTTATACTATGTAGTTCATGGCTGCTTGTGTGTCTGCCTGAGTACTTATATCAATGAAATGGCACTAATGAAGCTAACAGCGAAACAAAAATAAGGTTTCTGGTGGTGGTGAGAATTCAGGATCGACTACCATTGTTGTCGATTTTACTATTGCACTATTTACATGGACTCCACATGGACTCAATGAAAGGGAGGTAGTACTTGTGTCAATAGTGGCCCTCTGACTAGTGATCGCTATTGTGCGTTTTATCGCGTGACTAATAGCAGCGAACTGCTATTGTGGTCATTTCGCGCCTCAGCTCGTAGCGAGGCTGTTATTGGTAGCGATTGACAGTTTGTTGGTCCACTGTGGGCCACTTGTTTTTCATCTTCCTTTCTAAAGATTTGTAAGGTCTATTCTTTAAACTGACGTAAGACATGTAGGCTGTAAGCGGTTTTTTTTACTTGAATCCGACCATAAGGTAGTGGAATTTCTAGTGTTTTTGTAATAGAGAAAGTTTTAGTCGTAAATATCATGTCAATTTTGTAAATAAGAAAATTGTATTTAGGGCGCCCTCTTCGCCATTTTTTAAAACGAGACTCGGAAGAAGGAAATACATTTTCCGAAAGCTCAGGCTTTAGAAAC
>JAAAKL020001093.1:0-33320 GCA_010016065.2 Carybdea cf. marsupialis auct. non (Linnaeus, 1758) | reverse complement strand
ACAACTGTTCCGAATCATAACTGGAACTCAAACCACCGCCATGTGCTATCGATGCTGATTGTTTGGATTGGAACAATTGAATATAGAAAATGAATTGACAATGAGCCGGGCAAAATTCAGGAGGATCACTACAAGTCCAAACCCAAACATGAGACAAGAAGTCTGTAATCAATGGTAATGACAATAATTTACAGTATGCTTTAATAAAATGTCATGTGATATGAGTAATGGAAATACTGCCAGCGAAAAAACGAAGTACGTTGTAGAGTCTCCATCAGAAACTGCCAAAATAGTGTCAAATACAAAAAAATGAAAAGGTGAATAAACTCTATTTCACGAGCATAAAGTTACTTTATTTTCTGCTTGCTGACTTTAACTCCAAAACATATAAACCAGTCTGTAGTTTGAAGTTTAGATTCCGTAACATTGCCTTTCATGACGCAATGAAAAGCACGGTTTCAAAATGGTTCTATTTTGGTAATTGACATGTTAAAGTATAGGTTTTGGCTTTTGCATGAAAATTGAAATTTGCCCCACCACTTTTTTGCATAACCAGCTGCCCCAACCCGGAAAGGCCTTTCTCCATAAACGTAAATTCATGCGACAATGTAGAGTTCAAAACATGAGATGCAGCCAAATCCGGAAGAAGCAATTAGTGAAAGACAACTATGTGTACATTGGGTTCAATGTAGTTCGAGATTCGTAATATCTGGCAGACGTGAAAAGGAGTTGCTTCATGTAGATATATGCAAATAAAGCAGAACCGCTGACCCAAACCCCTCTTCTTGTATTCTAACTTCTCTAGTTTATTTTATCTTGCCTCAGCTGCACATGAAATATAAGAACAAGACATTAATTCCGTTTTAAACTTATTTCCTCCTGTTGTAGTCACGCCATGGATCCTGATATAGCAAACTGGGCTCATTTTGCACATATCTCATTACATACGAGGTTTGATTAAGTTGTGAGAGCAAATATTTGTATCACCTTGCGTCGATCATGCAATACATTTAATTCAGGCTTTACGACGATGTGTAGATAGATGACATCTGATCGAGTCATGCTACGATGACAATTTCCGATCAGATCTGCGAGGCTTCAGCATGGTCAGTTCTCTGATCACTCCAGTGGTACTCAAGCCTGCAGGACCAGAACCATGCAACCGCACTTCTTTTGTAGAGAGAATGAAAGTGAGATGGCTGTTCGTCGACAACCTTCGCTGCTTCATACTTAAAGCAACGTCTATTAAATGCCACCAAGTAACTAGAAGTAGTAAATCGCGAATGGAGGTATGCAAATCAAGCAATTCACTATCGGTTTTCAGTCTTCATCAATCCCCAAAATATGAAAATTTGGTTGCCACAAAATCCATAAGTTGTGTTTATTGCACTGTAAAAATTGTAATACCTTTATAGGGTTATATCAGAAATGAGAACATAGTTATCATTATTAAAATCATGAAATCGCATCTGAGATAAGTAAATATTTGCTTCATCTATATTGGTAGAAACAGCGTGGTTTTAGCAGCTTGCTAATACTTACGGCGTTTTATACCATCTGCTTGTTTGAGGTTCTGTTCTGTTGAAATTATTAGATAATATCAGCAAACATTTGTTCGGGGAAAAATACTAGACAGTTCCCATCAGGATAAAACGCTGGGGCACGGGCAAGAAGCTAAGAGAAGTAAAAAACCTAGCAAGAACACGTCACAGAGAAAGTTCGTACAGGATTACCCCCCTAAAAAGGCTTTGATCTATAGGATACCATTGTGAATCTGGGTTACAACAGGGAGGTGAAGTTTTATTTGAAAACAGTACTACATCAATTAATAGTTGTACTGAACGGAACACATCAGAGATAAAGTTGGCAAAACTTACCTAAAGGGAAATATCTATCATGATTCATGTACGATTTTCCAACTGAAATCAGTCTTTGACTCACTGTAGTCATTCTAGTCCCTACTGGCAGTTGAGCTGTACTTTCGATGACTACAACAAAATACAGAATGTTTGTTATTAATCAACAAGTGGCAAGAACATTTAACAGGCATTTTTAAACACAAATTATCAGAAATCATTGAATAACAACGTACGTACTCTCTGGTAATTCATCCTGCAACTCATTCTTACCATTATTATACTGTAAATGAAAATAGGATATCGCTCAGTCGGATTGATAAATCAGGGCTACAGATTTGATAGTTCGAATTTCATAAAAGTAGGATTATAATCGATTCAGTGTTTCCTCTTCGAACCGTAAGAAAAGGGACCTGAAATTGGGTGGATATAGCAGTACTCCCCTCGAAATTTTTTTTCCAAAAATTTTAACCAGCATGTTGTACTGCAAACTTTCACGGGCACCATTTGTTCGATCTTCTCCAGTAAGGGCTGCAAAACAGTTATGGAAAGACAGAGATAAAAAAACCCTCGATTTTTGTTTCTTTTCTTCTTCTAAGCACTTCTATCCCTTTCCCATCATTTTGGTGCACTGAGCGCAAAATCAATATTTCGACTTTGTCACAACAAAAACCCACGAAAAATCGACTACTAAAATTTTAAATAAAACTGTTATACTGAAAATAAACTAGAACTTCTGACTATCAGCTCGTCATTTCGATACTGCAGTCTAGTATCTGTAGATAACAGTTTCTAGAATATCAATACGGCGTACAATAAGAAAGTTTATACAACCTAGCAGATAACAATGGTTTTGCCTTACCAAGGGTAAACATAGTACCGTACGGCCTTGGGAACATCAGATATAAAGGGCCAAGACTGCAGAATTCAATCCTCCTTCATATTAGAAAATGAATACCACTTTCTGCATTTAGAGTTAAAGTTGGTCAGTGGCATGGCGATGGCTGCACTTGTAATACTTGTCGAAGCTATATTCACAATGTAGAATTTTCTAACATTTTATAATATTTTATCCTACTTATGTATATATTTAACTGTGGTACTTTTTAGAATTAAACTTAAATTTTTCCCAGTTGGCGTATATTAGCTAAAATTTCATTATGTTAGAATTATTGTAAGAGCTATTGCGTCAACCGACAATAAATAAAATAATAAAAACAACAACAATAAAAACCCCACAAAAACCGCAAGGACTAGCAAAGTTACAAAGGTAAGCACAGTTGGTGAATTACTCCCAATCTGGACCACTAACTGTTCCCCAAAGAACCCCTAGTCCTTCAACATAGCAGCCATGTATTGTAGGAAAGTAATACACGAAAGTGGCGAGATTTTTTAGAAAACCGCGCCCTGTACAATGCATCGAGGGTGGAGGTATTCGTTTAAATCATAAATCACGATACAGATAGCTACAATATTATCAAAACACAAAAAAAATTAAAAGTGAGGATGATGTGTGAATGTATTCTGAGCTCGTATCAAGTAATGTCAAAGTCTGTTGATCAACAATCAAACTTTACGTTTAAGCGGCAAGTGAACGCCAAACGCATTTATTTTAAAAATAATTTGGAAACAAACTATGCATGTTGTCCAGTTGTCTACTTGTCTTTCCTTCGTTTAAAAGATAATTCAAGTCATATTGAAACACAAGCCGAGACCAGCTATTGAAAGTGTCTCCTTTTGAAACAAATTGTTAGAAATGGGAGATTTACGAGCTGTTGAAAGTAGGAAATCAGAGCTGCAGGTGAGTAATATCATGAAGAATAACAGGTGATAATGGAAAACTACTTGTGATCATGCATGCATGGTTTGTCAAAAGGAACATATTCGGAACATGAGACTATTAACGATTTTTCTTACATGTATCCCCTCGCACACAGCAATCGAGTAGTACGTACCCTCTACGTCAAAACTTACCAATGTTTACCATCATGGGATCGAGGCACACATTAACGAATGAAAGCCTCTATATGTGATCACCATTGGTGTGGGCACATCCTTTATAGTTGAGTAATACATCACGTACGATCAAATGAGGGCCCAGTAATTCACACGTGATTTTATGGACTGCTGTTTATTTTAAAATGCGACATTTTGATATCATTTCAGACATATCTAAGACAGAAACTCCGGATGTCGGTAAAAAAAAAGACTTCGGCGGTCTTAAAATCATAAGTCAAAAACCCAGAAATTAAATTTTCGTTCCGGCTTTATTTTAAAGATGACACTGTAATTTTTATTTTTTTATTCTGTTCACTGTTTTCAAACGGTGGCAATTTATGTTCTGTGTACGCCCAGAAATCAAACCTTTCCAGCCTTAGTCTCTACAATCGTTATGACATAGTGGCTAAAATTCATCAGGGTCGACGCATAAAGGTATGGTTGACAAGATGTTGCCTTATACATCGGTGAAACGACAGAATGGAATAACGATTAACGTGACCATCTACAGACCAGTAACTTTTACGTCTATCTGTGAAATAGGATTTCAGGCTATCAGTAGTTATTGGTGTTACTTGAAAATGATTATAGACATGAGTCACCGCCCGAATCCAACCCTCTACCCAAGCTGTTGCGGTGTGTTGTTCTATATACTTTCATTAGAATGAAGTTTGTGGCAAACACGGGACTCAAAACCACCACATTTTAAAAAAAATCACGAATCGAGCTGAGGCTGCAGGACATTTGGAAGGGAGGATTTTAGATGACAAGTTGGAACAGTTGCTACAGAAAGTAAAACAGGAACATATTGCACTATCAAAGAGTAGGAATGTAATTCTCTTCTTCGTTCGATACGAATCAGTATTATCACCGAAGAAAACAAACATTTTGCTTTCCTTCACTGCAAAAAATGCAACACTCACTTGTTATGTAACTTACAAACAATTTTGCTGTGGAGACTTTGTGCATCAAAGAGACCCCGGGTAGCGTATATCTCAAGACCACTTACAATCGCTGTTGCTGAGAATGAAGTGATTAACATAGAAAAGAAATGAATTTGTCGAGATTTGACGCAGGAATGTGGACTTTGCTCCTGGCTCCTTTGTCGATTCGACGCTACGAGGGTCCGTTTTGATATCAAACAAAACAGATTCTCAACTCTAGACGAACCAACTTCGTCTCCCAGAACAAGAAAAAGAAGCTGATACGTAGGCCTTGTGGAGGAGGGACTCAGTCTCTAGTTCTTGATTGGTTTGATTATACAATTCATGTCTCCGATTCAAAATAGAAGTCGGAGCTCAGAGGGGCTCAGAAACTCGCTTGCAAGAGACTGAGATGATTAAGGGAAGCTGACCGTAGTCTGTAGTTGCTTATTGAAGTTGAACACTGTTTTCACTTTAAACATAATCTTCAGCTAATAAACACCTTTCAACTCCTGATGAGTTGGCTCATGTTCACATGACGTCAATACCTGAATCCCCTGATACGTCATTAGGAGGTGTGCGATGAAACTTGAAACTACCCAGAGAACACTCTGCGTTTAAAATTACAAATATTATGATTGAGTTTACTGTAGGCGTTGCATATAAATTAGTCACGCAAGGTCTAAAGTGGCGTACTTTAGTACATGAATTGCACTCGTTTTGCTTCAATTCCCTTCTTGACGACTTAAGGGAAATTTGATTCAAGATTTTCCCTGCAATTGATGAACAATTCGTGAAGTATACTTGGCCAAACATGTAAGTGAATAACATGCGATGTACTAATCGTAAAAACATTCCACTTACTCTTTGAAATGATGTCCACCCAAGTACTCTTGATCAGAACTGGATCGTAGTGACCAGCACAGCTGAAAATCGCCATCTTGCATTCCGCAAGATCATACTTGTCTGCGAAACCACTGTAAAGCTGTACAAGAAGTAAAGTACGTTTTCATTGATACAAAATCAACATATTCAACAGAAGATTATTTAATTCTCGTCCTTCTCCTTGGTGACTTTCCCACCTCTGAAAGGGGCGTTATTTCTCTTTTCTTACAGGATTCGCATCATAACTAAGGTCTACAGTTTTGGAAGAACGCTCAGAAATGGGGATTTTTGGTGAATTTAAGCTAGCATAAGAGAATCCAAAACGGCTGTACCAAGCTGAGCGCAGTTCCGGATCAAAGAATGACACACAGACTGATGTTTAAAATCCCAAATATTAGGCAAGAAAAGTCTAAACGGAAAAGTAGCACTAGTTTGTATAAAGTATAGGTGGTAACTTATATTTCGACCGGTCAAGCCGGTCTTCATCAGAGTACCGACTTGACCGGTCGAAATATAAGTGACCTTATACAATTTAGTGCTACTTTTCCGTTTAGACTTTTCTTGTCCAATGTTTGGGATTTTTGGTGACCTTTCCAATCTGCCAAAATCTTTTCCCACCTTTTCCTATGTTATAAGGTTGTTTTGATTTGATCTGCTGTTATCAGAGGCTCAGTCGCTGCACGAATACCACAGATGTAATTTCAACGAAATGCGGAGCTTATATGCGCACTTCATTCAGCAAATATATTTCCAAGCTAGGTAAAAGTTACACTGATATAGGACTGTCAGATCAATGAGCTTTCACGTTCCTTTCCGTCTGCTTTTCATCCCTTCAAATACACACATGTTCTCGGGTCGCTTTCACATTCTAACATCACCTCTATGCGAAGGAAAAGTGGCACGTCATAATTTGAAAATTTTTGAATTATGGGAAAACAACTCAATTTTCATGTTGCCCTACCAGTGAGAACGTCAATGGCCATGATTGCGAGTGATGCCCTTTCACAACACGGAGATATCAGATTTCAAAATGTTAAATTTCTCTAACGAAACTTCATTATTTGATGCCATTTCCTAAATTAAGGAATATCAACAGAGTTTTGAGCAGAGATTTTTGAGATTCAAACGCCTCTACTTTAAACACTATATACACTAAAGGTCTGATATTTTGGGAAATCTTATTCAAGACATGGGCGCAGATCGCTGTAAGAATGTGGGTGGAGGGCGGGCAAAAGAAGTAAACGTGAATAATTTGACATTTCTGGGCCCAAAAGTGTGGGAGAAAGAGGATAAAGCAGCTGTTGTTCACACAACCCCCGTCCCCCCAGAATCTACGCCCATGATTCAAGGGTTACCTTTAGTTATCTAGAGTCACATCATATTATTTTCAAATCATTTTATTTGTGAAGTTATCATTGTAAGAAAGACCCTGGCAAAGAATACTCACCTCAGAAATGTCCAACAATTTCCCATTCAGAGCATCGATTGTCTCGTTCAAGTTGAACACAGGTGCCCTTGCCTGACCCTCTAAGGCTGAGATCTCTTCGTATATATGTAGCTGAATCTGTGCAACCTGAATAACAAAAAATGGTCTACCTAAAGGTCTTATTATAATCAACAATACGCAAGGTGAAGAAGAAACCCTACCAGGGTGAAGAAGAAAAAACCCTACCAGGGTGAAGAAGAAAAAACCCTACGAGGGTGGAGAAGAAAAAACAACAGGGTGAAGAAGAAAAAACAGCAGGACGGAGAAAAAAAACCAGCAGGACGGAGAAGAAAAACAACAGGATGAAGAAGAAAAAACAGCAGGATGAAGAAGAAAAAACAGCAGGATGAAGAAGAAAAAACAGCAAGATGAAGACGAAAAAGCAGCAGGATGAAGAAGAAAAAGCAAGAGGATGATGACGAACAAGGCAAAGAAGAAGCTGGGAAGGAAATGCAATATGAGTTTCAAGAGGAAAAGCAGGAGGAAGGACATGATTAGTGGGGATAAGGGGCGATGGGGAACAGTTGTCTCCTTTTACCCCCGTCTACCTTCTATTAATACGTCTGTCTTCTTACGTCATCGCCAGAACGTAGATCACACTATGTGGCCATGCCAAATCAGAAACTGCAATACCTGTTACAAGTTCCAAATTTTCAACTCTAAGACGGGCACCTGCACTTGTGAAATCAACTTTCTGTTTGCAATGATTGAATTAAAGCAACTGAAATATTTATGATTGTATCACATTTGAGAGGGAAATCTAATACATCACGAGTGTTGGTATTCTCCTAGCCGAAGAGATGTAAAATTGAACAACCGCTTGGCTAAAATAAAGAAGTATGTCGACTTTCATATAAAGAAGGAATTCTAAAAGGTGAGACACTTCATCTTTTACGCCATGGCCCTCTCTTGGCCCATCAAGTGACCATTACAATGAAATCTTAGGTTGGGACTTGGGTTAGGGGGGGGGGGCATAGTTTAAACAAAAAATAATATAAACATTGGATGCACAAGTGATATAAATAGGAGCACATGCTTCCCAATCCGTTCGGTTGCTACCGCCCCGCAATCTACACAAGCAGCTTCTTCCAATTCGACCATACATAAATTGACATGTCATCTCTGCGAGAGATCATCAAATTACTGACAGACTTAATCATTTTGACGGTTGCCATAGCAAAGAAAAGCAAAGCGATGACAATTTCGATGGAAACTAATCACTCCTTTCAGGCAATAAAGAGAATTAATCGACTTAGAAAAAAAGACGTCTTAACGCCTGTCGTTCACGTTATCAAAAAACGAATTAAAATTCTATCGAAATACATCTGCTCCCTTGGATAGATTTTGATATTTAGGAAATTGTAGTGAGAAGTACGAGAAAGAAGCAATCTTATTATGGTAACACGAGAACCAAAATTTACTAGTAATGTTGCAACATTTTCTAATTCATTTCATCCTTTCAAAAATCAGCTATGAAAGCAAGGGGCCCATACTCTATTTCGAGATAACCTAGCCTACATAGGAAACTTTGGGGATGGAAAAAGATTGCCTGGAATTACACTTGTGGATGTCAAGATTCAAAAAACACTACACAACGGAATATAATAATTGACAAGACCTCAATTAGTGGCGTTAACGATGGACATTTTTAACTCTCTTGCAATATGTAGATTCTTGTGTATTTCATTCTCGCTACTCCGTAGCTCGGTGGATTATATGATAGTCATGATTTAAGAGCTCGGAGGCCTGGGAGCCCCTCTGCCCTAGAATGTATATAACTTAGATAACGAATGGTTCCTATTTTGGGGCAAGGCTAGCCCCTCTTTCAGTCGCCTTTGAATAGTATGGCAAACACCCAGGGCATTTGCTCATGGATTACATTTGGGCCACATTGTAATCAACCTCTTATTAATCCTCCACCCTACCTTTATCCTGCTTTAATTTCATTATTGATATTTGATAAGTCTCCCATTTTGTCTCCAATACATCTATCTATATAGGTACCTCAGCTGATCGTACTGTTAAGCGATCATATGTCGATATCATGTATATATTCGCATGAACAAACTGCAACCAAGATAAACTAAGATCTATGTCTCCAATAGCATTGTGTAACTTCACAAATTATGTAACGTCAGAACTTAAACAATATAGCTTCATGGAGTGGTGCCATCTGCGAGGGAAATGTTTGGAGCAAGAATTAGATTGCTAAACGAAAATATACACTTAACTTCCATAGATGTAATTTTTACAGCTCAATGACCACGTCAGTCATACCTGGATAATGCCACAATCATGAAGAAGAGAACTTGTATTTGGAATTGCGGTCTTTCTAAATGAACATTGGGTTTAATTTACGACTTGACCTTGGCCAAATCTCTTGTGAAAAATAAGAAGTATAAGCGAATATAGGCCCACAAGGTATACCGAAAGACAAGTTTGTGAATTTTAAAGGTCCATTAATGTGAATTTTTGTTCAAGTGTGTCAATTAGAAACCTCCTCTTTGTGAGTAACGCATTCCATTAACCCCAACGTCAGAACGACATTGTTATTATTGCATCAATACCACCATTCTCATAGAAAGGTGGGCGCCTGTCACAACTTGGCTCTCTTATTACACACTGACTGATGTTGCGAAATATATCTAATGACAACAATATAAATGGGGGCAAGTGTGGCTTAACCCTTTAGTGAAGCAATAGAATTGGTAATAGTGCACCAAGACGCCAATGAAACTAAAGCCAGTAGGACCGCAGACTTCTATTGAAAAGGACACTCTATCTGGAAATACTGGGTAAGGTCAAATTAGGGGATCCTTTCATGAACAAATGACCCGGTGCAGTTCAAAATCTTTTAGAAGCTACTTAACAATCAAGGAGTCGCCTTCACTTGCTTTGGGTAGAGCGCTTTGCTACCATATAGGTGATGTAGGAAGTGACACATCCATGACAGTACATAGGGGTTTTATTGAAAGGTTTGCATGTCAGAACCCACTCCAGTAAGTTCTATTCTCTTATAATCGGAGTAATGACTGGTGAAATTAAGGATATGAATTCAACGTGTGTGTCCCGTGTTACAAATGGAAGATCTCCTTACAAAAACATATAAAACCATCTAAAAGCATTCGAAATAATATGTCCCAATAACTTGATTAGACTAGTCATTGGGCTAGTGTTCCGGTGAGGATGCCGGCATACCTAAACTTGGAAGAAACGTATTTTGTTGCCACAGAAATATACTGTAGAAATTTTAGAAACATTTGAGGGTATGCATGGCTACGCAATCAACACTGAAAGAATTTATGAAAAAATTAAGTTCTACAGTGACGTTGGATGACATGTTACTTAGCGGGACCGGAACTCCCATGTTGTCTTGGTGAGGGGGCTTGAAAATTCTCCATAAGGAGAGCCGACTAAGAGGAGCCCAACCCCCGTGTCTGAACCAGGCCTCGGCCTGCTCCCAGACAAACACCTATCACGAGTGCCATACGAAACTATTACTAATGTGTAAAAAAGCTAAGGGTGTGATCAAGTTCTAAAATCCTTACATCTCAATGTCTATGTCCAATTTTTAGTTCTGAATCGATTACTTTTGCAATGCTAGATTAGGTTATTTTAACATAAAAGAAATGTATTGTTCAACTTGAGGCGTCATTGTACCAGAGCGCTCACCGAAAACGCTTCTCCTTTGAAATATAAACGCAATCAAAATCACAGCCCAAAGGGTTTTGTATTCGAAAAAGATTCCATATTAAAAGGAGGAACTAAGAGAAGGGAAACTGCTTCCAGGGGGCACTAATTCGCGCACAACATACAACAGATACTGAAGCCATATCGAAATGTAAGGAAATGGAAAAAAAGGATGTCAAAAGTGTTTGCAATTCATTTTTTTATAGTTGAAGTTCTAATCATAAGGGTCACTGTTTCTAAAGGAGTCCTAAACACTATATTTTTATTATTCAATGTAAAATTACGATAAATTTTAAATACAATTTTAGTAAGCCTGTAATGATGTAATTATTCTCTAAAAGCCAAACCACTAACTGAAAAGCATGTTTACTGAAGCAAAAGGTGTCTGGGAAGAAATTCAGAGGGTTCCACAACTGAACAACAACAACGACGAAGAATAACAAGAATACACGCAAACCTACAATTACAGGGCGCAAGGTCCACAATGATTATAAGAATCCGATTCTTCCACTTAGTAACTTAGTAAAAATATAGTTATTAACAAATGAGGCAACCACGAATTATTAGTAAAGCATTATCACGTCGAAAATTACACATCCCAAGCCTCCAGGGAATTGCAATTATTCTAAAGGCCTATGTTTCAGATACAAAACAAATACAAAACCTTTCTATTCTAGAGTATGCGAGCCAGAAATCTTTTACGTTTAACAGATTCGGGAAAATTAACGAGTACAGAAACAAGTGCGAATTGCATCTCGATTCGTAAATTAAAAATTGGAGCAGTCAGATACGAAACAGGCCTAAAAGTATATTTAAAAAGTAGATCAGCTGTACAAATTAATATTTTTCTCGCTATCGGGAAATAAACAGAGCTTGACTGATATGTCTGTCTCAAAGAGAGGAATCGAAATGTTTGCAAGCAGATTCCTAATCAAGTTGGTCTGCATGCTTAAGTTTTCGATCAGTCTTGAAATTTTTGGATGGTTTGCCATAGTTCGAATCGGAGTTAAGTGCTCGTAAGTGCTTGTACTTAACAAACTATTTATTTATTCTATTTATTTATCTATTACTGAAAAATGTATTGAAAGGATCAAAACATCAGTATAAATCCTGCTAGAAAATTTTTCTCCTGCAAGGTAGTAATTTGAATAATAAACTTTTCAAACAGGAAAGAAATCACCACAAAAATCGTGAGTATGAAGTTCTCTCCATGCACTTACCATATATTACGATGTTGGCAATTTGTTGCCAACTTAATATTTCAATAACACAAGAAACCAAAACATGTCATTCGTACGTGCTATTTGTTACGTGTTAGAAACCCACAAATTCTTCGCGAACGTTATCTACCTTTACTCCAGACAACTCCTGCGACCAGTGTCTGGGGAACACGTTAAGCGAGCTGAATCCGTTACTGAACGCTATCTTCAAATTGCGTCGTATCATGACAACTTAATTTTGATCGATTCGAGTGGAGGAAGAGCAACCTCCTAATCGTATGCACCGTCACTTGGTCAACTAATGATTTTGACATACTAGCGTTGTAGAACTAACCACTGATCTCTAAAAAATACTGGATAGAGCATCTTCGGTCTCAAAGTGAGGTCAGTCATTGGAGGCCACTTCAGTCCCCATCAAACAAAGCTCATAAACAATATAAACAAACCCTCCTGCGCTATTTTAACTAATGGGGAGCCAGTACTCGTGACTACACTTTTTCGCTGTTAAAAACTATGGAAAGCTTAATCCAGTCTTTTTTCAGAGATCCGTATTACTATTTCTTAATCTTTAAAAGTAGACTTGACCTTTTGTTTCAAGTAATATAGTAACGGTATCATTGGAGTTTACTGCTATGCGTTAACAGATCAAACAGATTCCCAATTCACACTTCTGGTGTCAACGATAATCAGAGGGAGTTATGAAATATAGGGTTAAAATATACATACCTCAAGTTTATCCTCCAGTTCATGCAGAAACTCTCCCTCATCGGTTGAATTTGACACTAATCCGCAACTCTTGGTGCTCATGATGGCACGTGATAAATACTCAAGTCTTTCATGTATGGTCAATCTAGATCTAAAATAGATAAAATGTTCGTATCTTAACAATTGTTCAATCAGATACTAGGACTTTTAGAATACATAAATCACGTTCTTAAGCCATGAAAGGATCACACTTTGATTTTAAATAAAACCTAGATGTCATTTCAAATGAATGCTCTCACTAAGGTCCTCACTCTGCACCTGTGGCACATACGTTGTCACTGATACTACTATGTAAGGAGGTGTAAAGCATTGTCCATCCTGTCTATTATGAAGGTGTTACACATTGGTCATCTGACGTCCAAAGTTGCAACAACTCCTAAAAGGTCTTGGCATATGTCTCGGACCTCTGTATTGTACTTAAGTAAGTGTTTTACTTCTATCATCACATATTGAAAAGTATAGTGTTAATATTGCAGAACGAAACAAAAGAAGTTCGAAATAATAGTTATTTATTGCCATCCATTGTCTCGAATCTTTAAATAGTTTGCAATGCATGTGTGATCACCTACTTGCTATGGCACACCACTTTTGGGCAATTAAGAGTATGGTTTACGTCATATGGGGGAGTACGGATCTTATCTCATTCAAATGTCTACAATCAAATATACAGCTGTTTTTATTATACCTACATAAAATCAAATACTATAGCGTTTATCAAATACGATAGCAAGATACTTGGCATCAAAAGGTGAATCTCGCTATTTTATCATTCAGGAACGCCGGAGTCATTTTGGTAACTTTATGTTCAACACCGAACTAAGTTACCTTTCAAGAGACTGTTCCTGGTACAGACTCCAGCTTTAGTAGGAAGCTCTTTAAGTTAAGTTGAAGAGTATGTCACTTCTATCTTTCTTTGTACATTTGTGATATTTGAAATTTGATTTCTCGATGGCAGTGAAACAAAAAAGTTTCATGTTACAAGATGGTTAGCCTGTACTGAATCTCTTAAGTGGACTTTAATGTAAGGCTCGTCGAGAAATTCTTTCACGCTCTCTGAATGTTACATGGGGCCGGGGCTAGCTTTGTTTTATTCTATTGTAATGTTCCTTTACATTTCTTGACAATGAAAGTCCAGAGTCACAGATAAAAAAGATCAAAGCTGATTGTGCAAAAGTGGAAAAATCAGAAGATGAGTATAAATAAGGAAATAAGACTAAACTACAGTAGAGTTGATTGTTGACTAGACAATCTTTACGCCTCAAACAGATTAAGTAAAAGAAAATAATCTTAGATATAACTTTTCTAACTAAGTTCTATTATCTGGGGCAAATTTAGGGTACACATGTGACGGAATAATTACCTGGCATTTTGGAGATAGGAAAATAAGGAGTTGATGTGTTGATATAAAGCATGACACACGATGAGTCCATGCAAATCATTTTTCGAATGAAGTGCGACCCAATCTCATCACGCCCTACCACGGTAACTATATGACGTCAAGGTAGAGCTAAACTTCAAGAAATTCCCCAACTGATCCCTTACCCTTCTCGCTCAGCCAGTTTCATGAGTACTTTTGCAGCAGCCATGTACTTCTTCCTTCGCTCATAGTGCTTCCATAGCAAGTCGAGGATTCCAAGGTTATTAGGATGCTTCCGAAGTAGGGAAAGAAAAGTACATAAAATTATCTGACATACACTTTCTAGTTTCGAAGTCTACCCAATAGTACGTAGGGTACCAAACCAACTGATCATCGTCTTTCGATAAAGCAGATCTGCTACCATAGATCAACAATAGAACCTTATACTTAAACAGAGGTCAAAAGCTCTTTGCTAAAAAGCAAAGATGCCATTACCACACTCATCCTTCCTCAGAAGTGAGAATTCTTTTGCGGCGTTCTGGGAAGGCGTATGTATCATCGCAACTTCTCCTTCTTTAACAAGTTTCTCAAGAGTTGTGGGTGCTTGATGAAAACTGCGCAGTCAGATATAACAAGAAAAAGTAGATGATATCTGACATAACACTTTTTCAAATTTACAACAATATACATGGCATCTCTACCTTTCCCTTTCATCTTCTTAAAGACTTTTTAAACGTCTAAAAATACGCACGCTGTTGTGAAGACCTTAACTACAGGTCTACCGTACGAGTGCTAATGGCCTTATGGACAGGTGATTTCTTTATGGATACAATTTTACCGTAGAACTTCGATTAGGTTATATACGGGGCAGGTTTCGTACTAATGGAGGGGAGGGGGGTTGTACAACGGCTCTTACGATATTTTAATGAACCATGAATTCTATCCTAAATTTCCCCCAAGATCGTATTGAGGAAATTTTCTTTAGTAGGACCTAACAATTTTAATACTGCACGAAACAGCGAAAACGTTCTTGTCCTGAAAACCTTTTTTCATCTGATTCGCTACTCTTAAGACACAGTTGTGTTAAGTTTCATTGATTTCTTCTCGATTTTAATTCTGACGATTTTGTACTCAGAGGAGTGTCAGACAAAAACAGCATTTCAGTACAAAAATGTTTTTGCTGTTTCGTGCAGTTTTATTCTTGTGTACCACCAACAAACTTTTCCAACAATTTTGTTTTGAAATTATACATTTCGAATTACAAAGTGTAATTATTACGTGAGTTAATGACAGAAGTTATAACAATAAAAAACTAGAGGCATATAGGTCAGAAATGAGGAGTTAGCTGTATAATGTTTTGCTTACATCTATAAGTGGCTCTGAATTAAGAGAATAATTACCTGTTCCGCTGCAGTGTCTTTTAAATATTGTTCCAGAAATGGAGATTGAATCTTTGAAAAAAGACAATAAAGAGTGTGTTAACCATGAAACACTGTGTTAACTAAAAAACCAT
This sequence comes from Carybdea cf. marsupialis auct. non (Linnaeus, 1758), assembly GCA_010016065.2. Lineage (NCBI taxonomy): Eukaryota > Metazoa > Cnidaria > Cubozoa > Carybdeida > Carybdeidae > Carybdea > Carybdea cf. marsupialis auct. non (Linnaeus, 1758). Next base: position 17,627 of record JAAAKL020001093.1, on the reverse strand, counting down.
TATAACAGATAGGGGGTACGTAGGTAGAGGGTAGTTACGGCTGGAATCAAATCACCAAATTACCAAATTTGAAAATGTCGCCATAAGTCAAAAGAATAACGTGAATGAGAACCCTCTCGCTCTCATAATGTCATTATAATATCTACAATAATCAATAGGATAAAACTTAGTTTCAAGCTTTCGCTTTTACATTCACATGTAGCAAATGGCAAGTACCAACCATCGCACAATCTACAAAATTGAATCTAAATTTGCCGATCACGGCAATCAGTGGGCAGTAGCGGCCGAGTGCTCATAAGGAAGAACGGTAAACCACTCGTTAATAAAGAGAACTGTAGGATATTGTTAATAAAAAGAACAGTTAAATATTTTTAACAAAAAGAACGGTAGAATATTAACAAAAAGAACAGTCAGTCACTCGTTAACTAAAAGAACAGTGGGATATATTCGTTGAAGAAAAGGGTGGAATCTTCATTCATAGTAATAATAGTGAAACACACATACGGAAAAACAACGGTGGGGTTCCTCGTTAGCAGCTAGACTTAAATACATGAAGAGCAAATGAAGAGCAAATACAGAGGTTTAATGTTTTACTGGCTTCAACCTTCAGCCTTTGCCTAAATACTTTTATCTCGACACACCCAAAAACTGTTATGTTTCTATATTCGATCATCAAGATTCATCAGGTGGTATGTTATTCTTAAAGCATACCTCTAGTGGTCAGAAATTTTTTATATTTTGTTCATTTTGTTTCAAGGAATCGAACTGACACGTTAGTTTTGGTTTCATGTAGTTTTCCGTAGTTATACGCGATTCTTTAACGAAATTTTTCCAGAACGAGGCAATAACGAACAAATTTGACGAGATAAGAAGCAGTGAAGTTCAGTTTTTGAGTCTGAAAAATTCCATATGAGGCAAAGCAGTGCAGTTTTGACCTCTTTTACACGGCTTAAAGTGAAGTACACTCAACGTACGGCAAAAAAGAGTAGATGGGTTCAGGTCAGTACAATAAATAACATACCAAACTTTCTGACCACTGGAGGTACACTTAAAAAGGATTGCAATTCAGAATTGTTAATATTACTCCTACCTCTAACAGCTGTGCAGTTAGTCCTTTTGCTATCAACCATTCATACAAAGCAATGTGAAACAGTTCATCTCCAGATGCTGTAGCCGAGCCCAAGAACTTGTTAAACTACGAGTAACAGGGATTGGGAGAAACATCTTTAAAATATACCATGGATGAAGAAAGGCACACCATATTTAACGTAAGGTATCATCTACCCCGATAATGAAAAATTACAAGAATAAGTGGATGAAAACATTAACTAACAATTTCGTCACAATCACTATACAATGGAAAAGTTTCTTTAATATAATATTTTGATAATAGGGCTTCATATCCATGTTAACTGAGCTAGAGTTTCATAATTACGAGGTTGTGGATTACAGTCGAATTTGGATTGTTACAATAATGATGACATAGCTAAGACTATGAGAACGAGTTTCACAAATTCTAAAGCCCTTCATTTTAGTAGGAAGAAATGTAAGACAAACAAGACAAAAACGCAGGTAACGCAATTGTTGTTACAAGTAACTCTACAAATACCAGTTTGGTTATGATCTATTTCAAGCACAATGGGCACTTTGGCATCGTAACAGCCCGATTACATTCTGGTCTATCCACTACTGATCACCTGGGGTCAAAATCACCGAGATGCAGGGAATTACCTACAACTCAGGTTAATTTGCCGCAACTGCAGGGAATCTGGTATTAATAAAGATTGCCTTGAAAAAATTCCACACAGCAAAAATTTCCCTTTAGCTAACTATCTTTAACATCTAGAAATGCTTTCGCCACAGCTTCATTTGTCACTCTGTTGTAGCTGTCTCTGAAACCTGCTTCATGACAGTTTCTTACGCCTGTTGCTTTTTAAGAAGAGCAATTGAAATGAAGTGGTAGATGTACAGAAATCTATAGAACCCACTCGATGAGTTACTTGATATAGACATACATCGATGGTTTCGTTACAGCCGAGTTGGAATACTCACATTTTTGAATTGGTTGGTCCTTCGTTAGAAAAGGCTGCTATGGGAGGCAGAGTTAGCATTGAGAAGCAATTCAAGATCAGCTTAAGAAACTGTACATCTAATGACTTCCAAACTGGCATCGACAATGAGTTCGGTCTCACCAAAGCGATGTCTCTCATAGTTGATTTATTAGCAATATCTGATAGACTTAACAATACGTGAAGTTTCCTTTCCACGAGTTAGAGAGAACTGAAGTTATGCATGGGTTCTTCTATTTAGTTAAATATACAAAAGTGTTTGTTAAGTCTATACTTGTTACAAGACAGAACTTTGCAGCGATAGCGGTTCACACTGCTCCCACCTCTAGGCCGCTTCACCCCCAACCGCCTCACCCCTATAAGAAAAGCATTTTGGCTTCCAGGTACAATGACAAAGCGATAAAAAGCCATAGCTTGTAAAGGCATACTGCCATCAGACGGGCTATTGCCCTGCTATTTAATCATCTGAGCATACTAAAGTCAGGCTGTTCGTCGCAGATCTCTGTAAATACATCGGTTTCTTGATGCTTCGAAAGAGAACAGCGACATTTAATATCCCCTTATATAATGATGGATTTACTCATTCAATTTACGTCTAAGCATCAAACGAAGAACCCATCATACTCTACGGAGGGGGGTGCGTAGGAACTGGTGAAGAAACACCATAGGCGAAGGGTAATTAACAAGAAACAGAAAGAAAAGAGAAGAAAGTAAAACAATATGACCAAAGAGAAGCGATCAGAAGCATTAAAAAACAAAGACAAAGAAATACCTTTGAAATACGTAGGTGAATAATTGTGAAAACTTAATAAAATAAATCAAAGACGAACAAGATTATGATACCTTTCACTTTGTATGCTCAGGATCAACTGCACTTTCATATCATCATCTAGCAGAGCCTACAAGCTGACTTAATTCACTCTAGGAGACCTTTCCCGTTACCTCGATAATCACAATATTACCTTGCAAGGCCGGTGTTCATATCAAATTTCGATGATTGCGTATTGCATCCTTTGATACTGAGAGGTATGCCATAACATGGTAACCAATATAAAGGAGTATATATATCACCTTTCAACGTTTTCCAACGTCAAGGTCAAGCAACAACTTAATAATACCCACCATTTCCTTGGCTTGCTCTGGATCGAGGTTATTAGGGTCTGGCGCCACTGGAGGACCAGCTCGATTTGGAATATTTCGTGCTCCCGGATAAGATAACGTGGCATGCAGAAGTTTTTCTATGGCCTCGATGATACATCGATATGCTTCATTCCTGTTAATAAATACATGATGATACACATATTTTTAGCGCAGGGGTGAGGAGTATGATGTGAGTTAGCATCATTTACAAAAAAGATTAACAAGGAGCACAAGACTGCCCTTTTATGAACAAAATGCAAACTGCTTAAAAATATCGAAGTTCTACAAATTGTAGGTCTGACAAAATCAACATGGAAATCACTCATAATATATTTTATTCCGCCATTCACACATTGGGTTAACAAAATTGCATTCTTTAAAATCCTGATACAAAATCTTGATATCCACATTAATTCTCTAGCAGAAAAAACAAACCTAACAAAATTTTGGAAGAATTGAAATCATCAGTTCTGAATCGATCCAACTCTCAATAGTTTTTCAATGGACAGATTTATAGGATGAATTGGCATGGTTACTTCACGCCAGGCAGAGGTCCAGGAGGTGGCACATTTCACATTTCTCTGGTATCATTTGAGAACTGATCCTTTCTGATCCTCTCTTTTCCATTATACTTTTTTAGTCCTTCCTTGGTCAAAATCATTAGGCGCTGAAAAAAGCTGCTCTCAAAACCTGAAATTAATGTCGATATCCTGCGGTGGAAAAATGGAGGTTGATTGTGGCCACCTGACAAACAGAATATGTGTCATCATATGCAAATGCTGCGAATGCGAGGTTCCGGTCCCGGTGATGACAGGTTTATAAATTTTCTAGTTCCTTTACGCAAGCAGTAATAAGTTTGGTTAAAAAGATCTAAAGTAGCATACGGTTTCGTTGAATCACATTGATTGGTTATTAGACTATCTATTCTCCTTTCGATACTTCAATAGTTACAATGTCACTGTACCTTATGACGTTTGCTTCGTATCCAAGAGTGTCCTCTCGTGGCTCTCCTGATTTCTTGAAGTGCAATGCAAGTCCTTGAGGATCCCTTTTCAATGCAATGAGTAGGGCGAAGTCTAGGATTTTCTCGTGGTCATGAACTAAAACGTGGTTAAAAAGGAATTGTCATGAACATTTTGGTTATGGTTACTGGGCGGGGAAAAATTAACAGTTATCCATATTATATATCCAGGTTCGCACGTAAGCCCATCAATTTGTTACCCACTGAAAAAAGGACAATGCTAGGGGCTGCCATTGGCCACGGCACGGTAACTAAGTATATGACGGAGCCAAATCTCTCCATCGTCATCATCGTCAACATCATCATCATCATCATCATCATCATCATCATCATCATCATCATCATCATCATCATCACCATCAATATTGTCATCGTCATCATCACTATCATCATCGTCACTTACTATGTTCCGGCTTTATCCTTTTACAATAGGACACCGACTTTCGCACGATGCACCCCTAAAACTCCATTTGTCCTTTCATACTTAAAAATACTAGCTGCTTAATCAGCGTGAAAGTACGCAAACCATCTTTGGTGGTAAGGCAGAGGGGGTGATGCTCCGAACAAACACACTAAAGAGCATATATTTGGTGGAAGAGAAATGGAGGTTATTCATTTGCTGTGTTTACCATTAATCTTTAAACATAGCAGCTTGTGTGCTGAGCCATCTGCTTGCAGATAGCCGACTAATCAAGAATCAAGAAAATAACCTGAAGCCCGAAGATGTAAGTCTGCTAAGGAACCACAATCCCATGTACACACTCAGTTAAATTCAGCTTGTCTTTATTTTTCACTTTGGGGAATATGTCATGATCACCTTTCTTTTCCCGATGTTCTAACTTCGTACTTAGATGATCGGTCCTTCATACAAAAATCACCAATAAAATTAAGCTATCCCCAAAACATCTCCTTCTTGTTAATAACAACTAGACTAAAAACAAAACTCTTATCATGAACTTGGATACAGAGATTGTGCAATAATAATATAAGAAAATCGGAGAGGTGCACAGTGAGGCTTTGAAACAGTGTTAAGAAAGACGTTTTCCGCTAAGTTGAAAACAATTAATCACTTTTGTGTTACCTGCACTAGATCAAACCAGTTGGAAAAGGGTGTTTATTACAAAAGCACCTAAATATTGACGGACTTAAACCGAGGACTCCCTACCTGCTTGTAGTTGCTCTGATATCCACGGTAAATCGATTAGATGAGGTATTTGACGATATAACTGCGGGTGGAGTAAACGATGATGAATTAGTAAAGAAATCAGGAACAAATGAATCGACCTCCATTTGCTGTCGAACGTAATAGCACAGTAAATCACTGGGAAAAATGTGTGTTGATCACTTCATTGCTCTCAGGGGCAATTGATTGAATAATACAGAAAGAGAACACTAGGCACTTTTATATCATCAATTTAACGGCCTTCCTTTTATAAGAAGAATCTACTGAAATATCTGTAGTGGCTGCACTACAGTATACAATCCTTGAACGGAGATGCTATATTATCATTTAATGGAACGTAACAAACTAAGAAATACAGTGTCATCACAACCTGGTCGAAGTAGCTCGGGCATTCACCTCTACATCAGGACATCCATCTCGATCCATATGAAGGTTGGATGGTCACCCAATGCCATTACATAGCTGATTGATTTTGACTAAATTACGGGCGCCGACTCGCATAAACCATAGCTGGGCGCTGACTAGCATAAACCATAGCTGGGCGTCCGGAGCAGATCACCAGAAAGCTCCTGTTTCGTTCCCCAGTAATGCTCAGCAAAATCTGTTCAAGTACACAACAAAGGAACGTCAAAATTTCTTATTGAGGTGCCGGCTCATTGATGGTCATTTTCACTCACTCCACCAAGGTACAGCTTGGACCCGGATTTGACTTCGGTTTCTTAACATACTTTACATTTTACTGTACATACTTTGTTAACACTGAACGTAGTGTAATCTTTACTTTATGTAGTGTAACTTTTACTTTATGTAGTGTAACCTTTACATTATGTAGTGTAACCTTTACATTGTGTAGTGTAACCCTTACTTTATGCAGTGTAACCTTTACCTTTACTTTATGTAGTGTGACCTTTACTTTGTGTAGTGTAACCTTTACATTGTGTAGTGTAACATTTACTTTATGTAGTGTAACCTTTACATTATGTAGTGTAACCCTTACTTTATGTAGTGTAACTTTTACTTTATGTAGTGTAACCCTTACTTTGTGTAGTGTAACCTTTACTTTATGTAGTGTAACCCTTACTTTATGTAGGGTAACCTTTACTTTCTGTAGTGTTACCTTTACTTTCTATAGTGTTACCTTTACTTTCTGTAGTGTGACCTTTACTTTCTGTAGTGTAACCTTTACATTATGTAGTGTAACCTTTACTTTATGCAGTGTAATCTTAACTTTATGTAGTGTAACCATTACTTTACTTAGTGTCACATTCACGTAATCTGTCTACACATTGCTTTACGTAGTGTAACCTTCACCTAGTGTAACCTACCTCGAAAGCGTCTTGAACGATCGTCTCACGTTCCATTCGGTCCTGTACAGTCTTTATAGTTGCCATTAATTCATTAGCCTGAAACAGAAAACATCAAGTTCATTATGAGTTCCATCACTAAGAGTTTGCAAAGGATATGATGTACTCGAACTGTGTAGCTACAAGCCTTAACAAAAAGTTGTATAGGGCCAATCAATATAAAGCAAATGAAGTTTTATTGCAATGCTTTCCGTCAACGTATCCCAAGACCTCAACACCATCTTATTTATCAAACCTCAATTTAACTTCCTTTTCCATTTGTTAATATCCTACAAGAAGATGATTTTGTTTCTGTTGCAACTTGCCACAGGTCAAATGAAGTCAGTTGCAAGTATTAAGTAGAACTTCTTGTCTTGTATTATTCTGAGGCCATTATGTTTTAGTAGTTGACCTTCTTGAAAAATTCCTCCAATATATTGTCCACCCCCACCCCAAAGATGATAACCACTAGTCACTTCCTGTTAAATTGAAGTGCCAATAGAATAGAATCTTTCATGCGTATATAAGAAGTCAACTATCGTCTTCGTTACCTTGGAAAATATGGCATCGTCTGCTGAGAACAAAGTCGGACATCTACTGCGAAGATGGTTACTGATTGAGTCTACTTTGGCGTGATCATCAAAGTACTTGGACATGAGGCTGTTGATCAACGTGTTACAGATCTAAAAGGAATGAATAAATTAATGTGGTTGACGTTCCTGAAACCTAAAAGAATAAAACTAAACTTTCTTTGAGAAGATAGCGACAAAATAACAAATCAATAACGGGGTGTGGATGCAACCGCAATGGACACGCCCTGCCGCCGATAACTCAATATAGGACCAATATGATTTATATCCTGGCCCATCTTAGGCTACGGATAACAAATATATCCACTCTCATAACGAAGTCGACATAGTCTAGTCCTTTTACAATTATTAAGCCTCCATGATCTGTTCCTGACTTATGGTGGCTGTAATTTGTTTTAATGCAACATTTCATGCTTTCACATTCAACCATCAAACTTACACAGACATAGAGGCAGCAAAATCTTGAAGCACATACTTTGCTTGAGTGGAAATTCAAGGTGTCAACATGGCGGGAGTAAGTAGGACAGTCAATCCTCATTTTGGCGTTTTTGGAGAATTGGTCAAACATATTACTGATTGCCATTTTGTGAAAATCCAAACGAACACCAGTTGGAACGGTAGAACTTTATGCCTTTGTGTTTTTATGCAAGGCACTAAAGGGGCTTGGGCGAGAGTAAGATCAGTGGTGACCTACACAAAAACGTTGCTTACTTTTATGGAGATGAGAAATATTAGAGTATGAGCAACATAGCGTTCTCCTTCTCAACTTCCCGCTCTGGAAGTTACATTCATGAAAAACAAAGAAAACGTTCCGCTGTCGGGTTGCTATGGACAACAGTGACAAAAAAGTGTCGTCTTTACATGCAACATTTATAACGAAGTATTATAACTCTCTTCTCTATGACCGCATAAGATTATGTAATTAATGTCAAGTAGAGATGGGAAAGGTTGCAGTCAATGATCACATATGATGATTGATAGAGACTCAAGCGTGAAAAATGTAAACAAAAAACGTGACTCTTTAAGTTGGAACCATTGGTCAAAAGTCAGTAGCGGGTTTCTTCATACGTCTACCTTGTAAAAGTGTAAGTATGCAACTACGTTATAATCTACAACAAGGGAACAAAGCAAGATCGTAAATCTCAACAGCACTCAACAGCAGAGGCGGACACGAGGACCTCATCAGATGACAAGGTAGAAACTCTGCAGTCAGAGTGTACGTTCTTGAGTTACTAAAAGTGGAGGGAGAAACATCAACTCCTGGAACTAACAAGGAAGCCTGAAGTCAACAATACATAATGATTAACAAACAAAACAACGCTGTCAATGAATCAAAGTAGCAGTTTTAATATACAGGTCATGTTAAGTAGGTTACCAAGTTTGTTGTGATTTGGTTACAAGCTTTAAGTAAGGGAATGTAGCACATGTATTTATACTGTACCTCTTGTCCCGTGAGAACAAAATCTCTAAATGTAATGTGCTTCAGTTTGTCCATGATATCCTGAAGAGGAAAATACACATAATGATTTAGGAAGAGAAGCAGCGTGAACACATACTTAGATAAAGCGATCATAAAAATTCTGTTGCTAAAATAATGTTGTTAGCCACATGGGTGATAAAATGAATCTATGATAACGATAATAATACTAATGATAATGATAATGGGGTGACGATTATAGCAAACAATCATGATGATGGGGTGATGATGATGACGGTGGTGACTTCGACTAAATTGACGATGGTGGTGGCGATGATGATAGTGGTGACGATGATGACGATGATGATGAAGAAGAAGAAGAAGAAGAAAAAGAAAAAGAAGAAGAAGAAGAAGAAGAAGAAGAAGAAGAAAAAGAAGAAGAAGATGAAGATGACAAAGATAATCCCGATGAAGATGGTAATTATGATCATGATGATTTCAATGATGATGATAATCATGTTGACAATGACTTTGACTATGATGACGAAGATGCTACAGGTGGTGATGGTTATCATAACGATAACCATATGGGTTTGTAACGAATGCTGTTAACGACAATGCTATTGCTGCTGATAATGAAGACTATGTTAATGCTGCTGATAATGAAGACCATGTTAATGCTGCTGATAATGAAGACCATGTTAATGCTGCTGATAATGAAGGCTATGTTAATGCTGCTGATAATGAAGACTATGTTAATGCGGCTGATAATGAAGACCATGTTAATGCTGCTGATAATGAAGACCATGTTAATGCTGCTGATAATGAAGACTGTTAATGCTGCTGAAAATGAAGACTATGTTAATGCTGCTGATAATGCCATTATTGCTGCTGCTCCAGTTGAAAATTGTGGCGATAATGGCGATTCCTATGCGATTCCTGCCGCGGACGACACCGCATTTGACAATTCATCTTTGTCTACTAACCAAGTTCTAAGACTGTCAATAATCAATGGAAAAAGACCATTACCTGCGGAACACTCGCTGCTATTGTCTGAAATTCGTGCTCACACATCGTCCTCCATAATTCTAAGGCTTCAACAGCCACTTGAATTACGTGATGAATGTTGACGAGGCTAGCTCTTTCTGCTGCATACACTTCTTGCGCCCCTAGAATATTGAGACGTTGATTGCAACGCACAGATAAAAGTAAAGATCATTAGGTAGTGGAATTTGAAAACAAGCTAGGTTATGGCACAACTAATAATGACACAGTCTTGTCGAACTAGGGGAGCGCTCTCATTAAAAATAAAGGAACGATTCATGTACACAGACGTGTTACGTTAAACCTTGGACATGTTGGAGACCGTCTGACTACCCGGACCGTTTGGCTACATTTGCCTCGTTCTCGCATGTACTGCCTCATTTTCAACTGGACGTTAAACCTGTATGAATGAGAGGTATAAAAACTCCACTGGAGTATTGGCCTTGTCACGTCAAGTACCAGTACAGAACAGACTTGTAAACATTGTTTCCGTCTGACATCGTTTATGTCGACAGATCGAATGTACTCAGATAACTCGTTTCCATTTCTGCGCAAAACATTCAGCTGGACCATCTAGCTACCTTTTTCGACCTCTCATTCATAAAGGTTCAACGTCTAGTTGAAAATAAAGCAGAATATGCGAGAACGAGGCAAATGTAACCAAACGGTCCGGGTAGCCAGACGGTCGCCAACAGCCACAAAACATGTGCTACGAGTTAAGCAATTTTAGATCTCTTGCCATTAAACGTGATACAGGAATGTACCTTTGGTCATACCTACCTACAGCTCATCTTGGGCAGGGTGGGGCACTAGTACAGTCATCGCAAATTATGATTTGAGGATAATACATGTTGAGCCCTTTTGATAACATGAAACACGAGTTGCAGCTTACAGTTTGACTCCCTCCTCCCCTCTCCGTCTATATCTTCGTTTCTTACGAACGCATCAACTGGTCATATAAAAAGATGAAATAAAAATGAGGACTTCCATAGCGACTGATATATGGTTGTGTGCAAGGGTGAATCCAGCCTGGACCTTAGCAGATGTAGGGGAGGAGTTCACAATTAGCTTATCATCAATGGAATTTTCCTAGTACGCTTTGTTAGTTAGGTACAGCCTTGTCCTTTTGGGGGCTAAGATGTCCATACCTTCAGGATCTGCTAATAGTCATGCGCCTTGTAATCGCACATCCTTAACGTACGTTATGTTGAAAACCATTGTGGTCCTTCTCCCTTCCTTAGTCACTTTACAGGAGAAGCTGACCTGGGTCCGACTTATTACGGCAAAGTCAAGCCTCACTTGGTCGAAGTGTTTGGACAGAAAATGAGTTCTGAAGTCAGTAGCAAAAGGTAGCCATCAATCATGTAATATCAATACTTCAAAATACCTTGTACATGTCCTTGTCGCTTTTGTTGTACAGCTGATCTGGTGAATCCAAACTGATACCCCATTTCCGAAGGTGAGCTATATAGTATTTAAAGAAGAAACTAGCGACTTAAAAAAGTTGTAGTGATGCAATACAAAACAAGAGATATCCCATAGCCATAGCTTCGTGGCCAAGCACTAGCATCAATAGCGCAACTACGTAGACCATGGGTTCGGTTCCCAGTCGTCCCACGATCTTTCACCACCGAGATGTTAATAATATCAATGTCTAGCTTCAGTTTCTACATAGTACTAGCAAGATACTTTACAATCTGCAGCACGCAAAGTCTATTAATCTTCCAATTATACACATTTGTGTATTTATGAAAGCATTCGATAGGACGAACTCCAACATTGATAGCCTGCATGGATTTTAAAGTAAAGTTTGTTAAGGCGAGACCAGCTGGATAATATGTGGCGAAAATTGCAAGACTGATTTCACGTTTAAGATCTAGAGTCGATAGACTCAAGTTACATTTATTCATGGTAGGGTACGTTGGAGGAAAACGCTTGGGCATGGGAGTTAATGCATGAAGCAGTACCATGAGTAGCAATCGTATAGAATAACGTTTAGTGGTAACTTTCGCTTTACATAAAATATGTAAGTATTTTAATGGTACATAACATTAAAATCGAACGACGTAGCAAAACCATTTTTTTACTACAAGCTTTTTTCATCTGACTCCGAATATGAAATTGAAAGAATGGAATATGAAATGGAAGCAATGAAACTGAAACCCAACTATTTTTTTTAAAATAGCCAGTCAGAAAGCGGACTAACAGTTTGGTGTTGTTACGACCAATCGATGTTCCTAGAAATGAGTAGTTAACAAAAAAGGCCCAGTGAGAAGACAAATTCTTCGTCTAGGAAGCAACGGTTTCCTGGCTTTTGTGTGGACCTATTCCAAAGCGGCCAAAAGAAGTGCAGACCTAGCTTTGCCTATGATATGGAAACGGTCATCAGTGTAGATTTTCTTGCAGTTAGAGATTTCGAAAGCTGCCTTATGCCCGAGTCTAATTGCCTCTTTTCGTTTTTAGAAACTAGGCGTCTGCTTTATTGTAGGAACTGATGCTTGGAGAACACAAGAACGGCAGGCAGCTTAATTCAGTTAACTTACTTCAAAGTCTATCTTGAAGAACTCGGAAAACGTTTTCTTGCAGACAAAATGAAGCGGCAAGGCCCGTGATACATGTGTGATAAAATCTGAATTGCACAAAGTAGCACAAAGATTTCTCGTCTAAACAAAACAGCTTTTTAAAACTCCCGACAGATAAGTTTGCATTGCGTTATTCTTAAAAATAGTGTGAAAAAAGGTGGCATTGTTTAAAGTAGTCCATGCTCCCATGGCACACTTTAGCACGAGCTTCTCCTTTATGTAGCAAATGGGTCATTGGTAACAGTATGAGGGATACTAGGGCCAGAGAAAAAACATACAAAACCTACCAGGCACGTAGATATTATTGTCTACACCGACTGACACTACAGGCACAAGGGAACAGCGAGAAGGAGCAGAGTAAGGAGAAACGATTGGTGTAAAAAATCGACAGTAATAAATTTCAAATCTTCAAGGCCAAGAATTCATACATGCGCCTTAGTAACCTTGATATTATTACTTACTAAGTGTGCAACTATTAATAACAACTCAATTACCTATTTCTATTGATATTTGAATAGCTGTCCATGAAATCTTTCAATTTTGACAAATGTTCCAGAAACCAGGATACCTCGTCGCTACTGAGGCGACTCCAAAGCTGTAAAAGTACAACAGGGGGATTAAAGTTATCGGGAACTCCTAGGGGCATAAAAACCGAACGGGGAAGCAGAAACATAGCTAACTGTCTCACTGTCCTGATGTTCCCATTGACGGTTGCACGGAACATATGAATGTCGACAAACAAATAAATAAAGACGAATGGTTTTTAGTTCTTATACTAAACTCCTGGCATATGTGTCACGGATAGAAGGAATCACCATAGTAATGACATTACCCTAAAAAATCCCTTTATGGTCAGGTAAAGAGCTACAGAGTTCATATTGAAAGTATCAATCTCCTTCAAGAAAAATTGCATGTTTTTAGGGAATTTATGCGCACAATTAGATCTGACTGTCTTCCGACAGACTGCATCAAACTGTTACTTCACTGCTGCTCATTAACTTGATCCTTGCCTGATGAAAAACTAGTACAACGAAACATTTAATGGCCTTATGTTTGATTGCATCCATGAGAAATATTTCAAGCGGTAAAATGTGACGGCAACTTAGAATGGTAAAAAGTGGATCGCGTTCTCTATATTGCCTCTGCTTCCCCATTATTTATGGGAAGTGCTCTTATTATCGTTTCCCACGAAAAAGCTGATACATTACCAAAACCTGCCTGAAAATATAGTCAAAATCTTTATCTATCTGCATCTTTCATCTTGTGTTCATAAAATGCAAAGCAAGACTAAACGAAGGGCGTTCCATGACCGGTCGGCGCAACCAATTACATTGTTGCCATGAAAGAATATATTTTACGGTATACTACCGCTTCAATTGCACTTGATACACTTGGCACAATAAGAACAAAGTGAATGTAAATTGTCTACCGCACGTCCGAGAAATGCAAATAAAATAGATAGTTTGTTAAAACTTGATAGGCCAGTTTACAAAAACTAGTTAACCTTGTTAGCACACATCAGATATTCACTTCTGTTGGCACATTGTTCCCTTAGGAATCGCTTGGCGTTTGTAACAACTCTACTTTAGCTAGACAGCACTGGCAGGGCTCAGTTGACGTCTCTCTTGGGTTTGTTAATCGGTTCCCTTGCGTACGCAAATGGTACTAGAAGACCAGTAAGTCTGAATTCATGCACACGCAAGTAAAAGCATTCATACTTAATTTCCGCTATGCCGAAAAAGAATCAGTATATTTCTCTCGGCCACTGCAGTAACGATTGCAATACTTTTAAAGAAAATTTATCAATAAGAACAAAGCAATAGTTGAGTAAGATGTTTAGATACCGACAAAATATCGACAAGGTGCACACTGCAGGATGGAATTAGAGAGACATTTACGGTGAAACTCTGCTCTAAAACGTGGCGAAAAGCACGAGATAAAAAAAGCTCACAGACAATTTTCACTATTCCAAATCAGATGAACTGATTTAACATCTAATATTATTCTTTCTATTCCGTGAAAATTTAACTTTCTGTGACAGGTGCCACCCTTTTGGTTATAAAAGATAACAGGATCTCTAAATAAGGTAACATGAGACACTTACTTCAATGACATTGCCAGGAGTGTTTACTTCAGATGCGAGTGGGAAATGCCATACAGGTCTGCATCATTGAAAGCGAAAATGATCACAATTACCAACATCCACATGTGTTTCTTTCATTGCTTTAATATCATGTCTTCCTGTTATATTCTTATGAATAATCAGTGCAGGATCTAGAATGGTAAGGGGAGGCGGGGTTGGGGCGGGTGGCTGTGTAACCACAAGGCGCAAGATTTCATTTCCCAAGCCCTTGTGTACTTCAGCAAAAACAACAAAGGAGAAAATAATTCTAGTGGAGGTATTCTACTACCAGGAGCTTTTATTCCTACTACAAAGACTATATACTAATGAGATGCTGAACAACGGCAATACCTGACAAAAAAAGGTAAATGGAAGGGTAGGTTGCTGTTTGCAATGCCTCACAAGTCTGGGATCGAAATGGTGGCATCGTCGTCATGACTTTGACGGCGACAGTGAAAAGCGAGTACAAAGGATTGTCTGAATCTTTGTTGATTGAAGTCTTCTAAACAAAACTGTTATTTAGGGAAATGGACACTGCAACCGTATGACAGGAGAACCGAATAATCCATGAAGAAGAAAGTGCGTAAATTCCACCGATGAATGTGAAACAGATAAGGACATTCACAGAAAATGGCAATTGAGACCGCATTTCCTTTGATTATCTCATTAACAGTAAGATGTTTCTATTGAAGAAACAAAAAACATCCATGACCAGTCACTGCTTAAATCTACAGTAGTAACTATTAGACAAAATGCACTAGGGAGCACATACCTAAGAATTCTTGATAGATACAAAAGAAGTCCATCATGTTTTCCTGATTTTGGAGGGTGTCTACCGTCCACTTGTCCAGGAGTTACAGTCGGAGGTGACAATGGAGTACTGAAATGGTCAAAGCTAGAAGAAAATGTAAAACTAGAGTATCAATCAGTAGCACGATGGTAAAATGTTACATTTGTAAATAAACTTCATTCAAAATATGTTCCGAAGAAAAAGGGCATGTCTTTATCGTCGTTCCGAAGTTTTGTAGTATGACCCTGATCAAAACCAGGCAGCAGCATCTGTACTTCTTCTCCTTCTCTATCCCGTAACCGTTAAAGGTCGTTAGGGCGCTGCGATACTCTGACGAATAACGTCTCTCCACATATCTCTGCCCCCTGCTGATCTTAATGTCTGTTCTCGTGTAAGTCCTGTCCATTCAAGAACGGGATGAACATGATTCTAGGGTACAATCTGCTTCAAACTACGGACGTTGAAGAAGGCACAATGAGTCCAGTCGAACTTGAAAACTAGAGTCTGATAAAATCTGACTGAATTTTAACAAAGTAGTAAGCGCTTTCTATCCGGATGATCGATTTCCACAGTAATCAGTGCGACAGTTGCATTCTGGCTTCCCCTAAATATAATTCAAACGTTTCGATTCCTTCCTGTAAATACAGAAAATGTGAGTCAAAACATCAACTTGCTGCAGCGCTTTACCTGACAACCCAATTACAATACTTTTACATGGAATATACAATAAATGGATATTCTTTAACATAGTATATTTTTGAGTCCACTTTCCCAACGGGATTGTTGACATACTTCTATCTCTCCTTGGAAAGGAAGGAAAAAATTACAAAAGATGCAATAAAGTCAGTACCACCTGAAAGAACAGCTACATGAAATTACGAGCCAATATCATAACCTAAGTGCTAGGGGTTGTGGTGCCCTAAACCCGCCCTAAATCATACTCAAGCTTAAAATTGTTAAGAAAGGTCTCGTATCCAATCTTTTGGTGTTTTGTTGATTTCAACCGGGATGTAAGTGAATTTACGTTTTTTCTTATATCCATACTTCAGGCATATGGATCATTAAATAGTATCAACTAATATTTTGGATGAATACCGTATTGCAAGCGCATAATAAGCAGTTACCTACCTTCGAGGTACCGGTGTGCCTAAAAAGCTCCCTTGACTACTTCCACCCACTGCAGGGCCTCGCACGATGTAACTCGCCATAGGGTCATCGTTAAGGGACGTTTCTCCGACTGTGACCGTTCCAGTTTGCGGACGAGTGTTCTGTGAGCTCAACTGTGGCTCGCCTCCATAGCGGAAAAATGCGTGTGTAGCAAGTGCCGCCAGCTGATAGAAAGTAGAACGATTTAGAGTATCGCTGAAACTTACCTCATGATTTGGCATTTCAAGCACGAGAAATTTGATGTTTTATCTCACTTCAAACAAGATAGGTAGGAGTTGAACATTTCGAAGAACGGAATTTACATAGAACTTTTATATTGAAGGTGCCATAAAATAGTTCTTTTATTCCCAGTTTACTCCAACTTTAAATTAAGTCAAATTCTTAAGCACATCTTAAAACTAGATCGTAAAAATTGGTGTTAAGTTTAAGTAGTAATTAAACCTGCTATACTTTCGGAGAAATTAAATGGGCCTACGTAAATGAGATGACTAGAAACAAACAATTCAAAATAATGCGAATAAAACTGCACTACATTAAAAAGGGCACAGCTGATAAAATTGCCCGTAGGCCTCACAGTACTGCAGCACTGATCTTGAACTTCTGTGTCGAATGTATTGCTGCCTAATAAACATGCCGTTCAATATAAATTGTCATGCATCTTCCTAAAACCGGTGAATCAATAATAGAAGTTACTCTCCTACTGTACAAATTCCACTAATACTTCAGGATTCTTTATTTTCAAGTATTGGATATAAAATGTATTGGTTTACATTACTTCTACTTTTAGCTCTTGGCCAGTTGCACCTCTCCTAGTTGTACTAAACCGTGCATGCATAATCAAATATTAGGAAATATCACTAACTTAAAGTGCTGAAACAAATTGCCTAGTGGTAGCAACTGATCTCTTGAGGCATGCCGCAAAAATATGATATAAAATATCAGGCAGAAAGAGACCAGAACCAGTTGAAAACAAAGAGAGAGCTCAAAGAACGTAAATTGATTGTGAATTACACTGGAGCTTGCAACTTTTCTACAAGATTTTAATGACATTTATTAGATGTATTTTATGGTTCAGAGTCTTGAGACCAAATTGGCCTCTTAATATAAACAATGAAGAATAAAACTTCTTTAGTATGACCGATTTTATGCATTCATTACA
>JAAAKL020001092.1:0-33320 GCA_010016065.2 Carybdea cf. marsupialis auct. non (Linnaeus, 1758) | reverse complement strand
GTGGTGAGCATACAATTTATAGCTTAGTTACAGACCCTTTTGGTCAGCGGTAATCACAATAGCACAACTACACAACACACACATGCATCCACGCTTATTCTATTACTTATTCCATGATTTGTCTAGAGTAAGTAAATAATTTGACATGTTTGAAGATGATTGAGGTTGTTGCTAGGAAACTGGAAAGAGATGGTGGTTGCTTTAACTATATGAAAAGAAAAAGGGGAAAATAGAGAATTTTTGTTTGTTTTTTCGTACTTTACTTTTATTAGGAAAAGCCTTGTACTTCCATGTTTCCCCTAGGAATTCATTTACCTTTTATTTCTCTAGATAATCAGGTTTTGCCTTTACAAATTAAAATTTCAGTAATAAGTAGATCTGTTGTATGTGCAAGGCATTTTATGACGATTTCCATGAATTTTTTGTAATCAGGTAAAACTCAGCTTGAGGAGCAGCGAAAGAAGAGAAAATATATCAGAAGACAAAAAGGTAAACATAATTAATCGGATTCTGATACTACCTTCTCTTTATCTACTATTTCATTTTTCTGCTTCTTTCTCTCCTTTACTTCCTTTTCTTCGTTATGTCCTTCGTTTTCTTTTGCTTTATTTTTATTCTCCTTTTTAGAAATTCTCTCTCTTTGTCTTGTATGGTTTGTAATACTTACCCCCCGTATCTGATGATGTGCAGTTGTGCACACTTGTCATTACCGCTGACACAGAGTTCTGTAACTACCGTACACATTGTATGCACACCACGTGTTAGGTGTAGTTGTGAAAGAGCGGGGTTGAGTATTCCCGCTCGGAATCTGCGATCGTAATAACTTAGTTGAGATAATTCGAAGTTCCTATTTTTGATGTCATACCCTATATATGAGTAGTAAGAATGATGTCCTTTAAATTCGGACAAGTACACATTACTGATGTATACCTTTTTGTTGTCTTTTCACTTTCCTTATTTCAATTTTATTTTGCGATTCTCTTTTCACTGTATTAATATCTTCTCCTGTATCCCTTTTTGGTTTCTTAGTTGTCATCCTTGTTATCTGCATCATCAATTTATCATCATGTTTATCATCATGATTAACTATTATCGCATTACCAAGATCACCATAATCATTATCGTCATCATAATTATCAGCTTATCATTAGTTCATCATGTAGGATCAAGATCACCATCACCTTCAATGCGAAGGGGAAGTGACGACATCACAAATCAAAAGTTTTGGAAATAGTACGATTTGAATCCGGATATCTAAAGGCAACCCTGGAATAGTCTGTTTTCCAAAATATCAGAACTGTAGCGTATACAGTGTTTAAACTAAAGGCGTTAGAATCTCAAACATTTCTGGTCAAAATTCTGTTAATATTCCTTGGTTCCTTGCGTTAGGAACCAGCATCAAGTAATAAGGGGTTTTTTGTGAGATTTAAAACTTTGAGACCTGATATATCGGTGTTGGGAAAGGGCATCACTCTCAATTTTGGCCATTGACGTTCTCACACATAGGATAAAATGATCAAAATTGTCACACTGTTTCCTCCGCATTACATTACCACAATCACTATCCCTAATCACTACTAATTTCGGTCTCGTTAATCTATCATCATCATCATCATCATCATCATCATCATCATCATCATCATCGTCATAACCGCCAGTAACACCTACAACAGTAATAACTAGTTCACTTTGCATCTGAGCACTTCCCAGCATACATTCATACAAACCTTTTCGATAAAGTATTAGCATATATTTTTTATTACAATGGTCTAGTGGTTAAGGAATCGGGCCCACATGCCAGAAGTTGTGGGTTCGAATCTCGCCTAGCCCGATAGTAAAAACACCATCGGTTGGGGAAGACAACTGGAAACTGCCCCTGTAAATGCGCTCTCTCCCCTGGACATTGCTCACTCTGCCTGGGCGATAGGCTACCCTCGAAATGGAGTATGCCACCCCCACACCCCCACACCCCCACCAAAAAGTTCCCTTCTATACACAATCAGAATCATCATGTTTTTGTTTGATGCAGCGGCATATTTTTCTTTACTTTTCTTTTCAGCCACCAAGTTAGCTCTTTGGCAATTCGTTATGTGGTTTTTGAGCCTGAATATGTTCGCCGAGTGGGTGTCTACTGAGAATGGATTATTTCGAATAGTTCGGTGCAAAGAAATTGCAAAACTATGGGGAGCTTATAAAAACAAGAGGGGTATGACATATGAGAAGTTAGGAAGATCTTTACGTCATTACTACAACAAGAAAATCCTTCGTCAGGTGCCACATAAACTACACTATCAGTTCACTCCGAAAGCCTTAGCATCTTGGGAGGAGAATAAAGAACGCCTCCTTAAAGACGTTGGAGCCGAAGAGTGGTAAGGTTGATTTTCTGTTATAGATACCTGTGATAGTTTTAAAAATTCTTTAAGCTTAGACAATGCTAGTTAGGGTTGCCAACTTTGGTAACGCAAAATACCGTATGGGGAGGAGGGGAGGGACATGTTCCCGCCCATAAAAATCTTAAAAGGCTCGAGTGCGCTAAAAGTATTTCAAGACAATAAATTTCGCATTTTAAACAACTTATCTATCACACGAAAAAGCTTTGTTTGGAAAATTTTGTAAGTATGAATACTTGCGTGAAATTCTAGGGCGGGTCAGACCTCACAACAGGCAGAGTGAAGTGAGAAGTCCATTCCTTTCTCTATAGCCTTTGATGCAAACAGGCTTTGGACACCAAGGGGTGCCTCGCAGAGCTGATTGTGGGTTGACGAAACGCTGCACTTTTCTCTTGAAACTTTCAATTATTCTGAAATACTGTACTTTGTGATGTACGGTAGGGTTCTTTACCGTACTCCGTACAAGCACCCTAAATACCGTATTGTACGGTAGAATATTGTACAGTTGGCAACCCTAACGCTAGTGGTCATGGTCTGCATGATTTGCAAGGTCAAGTAAAGATTGTCAACCATGTAAATATCTTCCAGCCACCCAGCCAATCATATCACTTTACAGCATAGCTGATTTGTACTTCAAGATAAACATGGCGTCTCGTAGCTGCGGTCTGTGAAGTCACGACGGTCTGACAATAATATTTTTTAAAATCCAAACTGACCTGATCTTTAGGTTATGGTAGCTTACTTCTAAGCTATACAAAGCATGTTCAAGAAGTTTGTTGGCGGTACAAAAGAATAAAATTTCACGAAACAGAGAAAACATTTTAACACTGAAAAGCTTTTCTCGTCAGAATTGAGATTGAGAAGAAATCAATAAACTTGTACCAAACTGTGTTTTGAAAGTAGCCAATCAGAAGTTGGACTGCTAGATTGGTGTTGTTTTGTCCAATCAGTGTCTGTGGAAGTGAATGGTTAACCGAAAAGGCCCGGTAAACTCTGTTTGTCTGCAAACCGTTGCTTTGTTGCTTTGCTGTGGACGGATTCGAGGACAGCCAGGTGAAAAGCGGACCTAGCTTTGCCTATTATGCGGAAGCGGTCATCTTTATACAATTGCGCTCAGTCTGGGTTCTCAAGCAAGTGCTGCCCTATGGCAGAGTTATATTGCTTAGCAGTGCTTTTGGCTTTAGAAACCCAAGGTGGTTGTTTCCGTGTAGGAGCTGATGCTTTGGCGAATACAGGACGGGAATATGCTACTTGATTCTATCAACTAACCTCAAACTCGTGCGTCCGAAAAAGCATGTTACTAATCATGTAATACCAGAGGCTACTTGCAAGCCTGCTGCATGTAGCTGGGCACCGTCTAGCCTCGTATGTCAGCAACGTGACACTCGGCTAGCAACTGGTGAAGTGTGATTTTAACCTTGCATGGATTCATTTACTTGGGTAATGTTTGCCGTAGATTTGTCCAGTAGATTACACCAATCAGTATTTACATTTATCATTTTAGAATTAACTTTTTGAAATACAGTAAACTGGTATAGCATCAGTTAGGATTCCCAGGAGTTTTAGAGCTACTTTGGGAATGAGTTTTCAACCATTTTGAAGGTATTTCATAGTAGTTTCGCAGGTTATCAGAGAGGGATTTGTTTATTAGACTAGCAGTGTCATGACTTAATACTAGCTACCTTTTGATTTGATAACCAATTTCATGAATGCCGTGAAATGATTCTAATTATATTTTTTTTCTCCATTTAGGCTCAGTTCAAATCTTTGTCGTATTTAATGATAGAAAGGACTTCGATGACTCTTACACGTATATTTGTACAGATGTATAGTTTAGAAACATTTTTGTTGCAAAGCTATTCAATGTAAAAAAATCCCTTATCTGGTTGCACAATAAAGGGGTTTAGGGAGACCATGGGAGGGGATGTTAGACCATACTCTCCAAGTGAAGTCGTTCCTGGTAAAACAAAATGCCATACAAATTAAATAGGCAGTGAATGAAAGTTTGTGCAGTGTTCTTAGGCCTATTGTTGAAAATGTGTAAATAATCTACAAAGATCATGTTAGATCCGCCTCAAAGGCGGTAGCGAAATGGTGTAAAGGGCTGCAATCCTGCTAAAGTATGTAAGTCTCCATCTGAAGGAGGCCAGAGAGTGTGACAGTTGCACCGTTATAAACCCTGTGAGTGAGATTGTTAACGCCTCCCTTTTTGGGCACCCCCCTTCACCCCAACTTCTTTTATAACTGAGCATACTTTTTATATTCTTCATTGTATTTTATATTTTGATACTACTGATTATTTGTACTGTATTTGTATTTTATATTCCAACTAAGCTCAAATTGTAGATAAAACTGGGCTGCAGGCCAGCCTTCATTTTAATCGCCAGAGCTTTGTTGAATGAAGTTATTTGCGCTTATTTTTGTGACTTGAGTTAGAAGAATAGCTGATGTGTTCTCAGCAACTGAAATGTAACTATAGTTGCCGGTACTGTGAATACTAAACATACAGTCTTCTGTGCGTAATAGTAGGGGAGAGTCTAATATGAGGGGTGTTTGCAGTAAATTTATTTTAGTGTATTTGGACCACTTGAATCAGAATGCAGCCTAGGGAATTATTACCCAGAGTGATTAGCCCCTCGGCATTCTTACCTGATAAATTAAGCATTTTATTTGCAAAAAAGCTATAAGATATTAAATGGTCACCACAGTCAATATGTACTTTTGAAAAGGCTCGGTATTTTACATTAGAAGTGGGGGTAACTAAAAGTGTAGTGGTACCTTTCCTTTATTTCCTGAAAGGAGGTCGTGGTAAGGGTCGTGATATAATACAATTGCGTGTGAATATGTCCTTATAATACAGTTTTTCCACTACAGTTAAGCACAGAGGACTAGTGAGTCAAACAGGGATAAAAATTTGTTAATCAATGTGTAAACGGTGACAGATAGATAAGATGGATGCTAGAAGCATAAAGTTGATCTTCTCTTGATGCGTTTTTCATTCTGTTAGGATCTTACTCAAAAGTGAGGGAATTTTGTAATATTTCTGTGCTTTCTCGGGTATGGGTCGGGATTTGGTTTAGACAGGACATGGCTGGCGAGAGAATTCGTTTAGATCTGCCGTCCTCACTTATTTTGGAACCGTCTCGCCTAAACACTTGCTATCGGATCTAAACTATTACGCAAAAAAGCGAAGTAAAGCCACCACAAAGCCCCAAGTCCAACACCGATAGAAATTTACATTTAGTTCTATCGACGTTTTGATACCAGCGTCTCTGCATCACCTGCTTGCTCATGGAAGGACTATCATCAAGAATATGAATCTGTCCAAAACCGATTGAAAGTTACAAAGTATTTACAGTTATAGCGCATGCCAAGGGTGCGTGGATCATTGATTCGAGTCACTATGGTGACATGTTTTCTATTTCCCTAGTATCTTTTTATTCGACTCACTGTGACGACATGTTTTCTATTTCTCTAGTATCTTTTTATTCGAGTCACTGTTGACTACATTTTTTCTATTTCTCTAGTATCTTTTCAAAACTTATCACGTCACCTCTTCTACTCTCGACTGCACATGTGATCAGTTTTATATTTTTAAGTCCAAAATTTCCAAGTGCGCAGTAAATCTTCAATGGAATTGAGGTTGTGTCTTACTGAGGTAGACAGCGCTATAACTTCGAAACAGTAAACAAAAATCGAGCGGAATGACTTTAATAGGAATAGCATCCATAACGCCAAAAACATTTACAAAGATGCCAACTATGACGAAAACTACAGCGATGAAGAACATAGGATAGATAGAGACAGATGGTGTGGTGCGACTACCTAATTTTTATCAGTGTAAGTCGAAAAATTAGTAACTACGTATAGCGCAAACTGGGGGAAAAATCATAATAAGACTGTGATTTTAAGGCAAACAAGTGAGTATTAACAGATTTTTAGAAGACTGCATTATCAAATAGAGTCGGGGTCACCAATTTTTAGTGCAAGAAGGACTAAACATCATGATAAGAATATAATTTAAAGGCAAACACATGAACATGGAAATCTTTTTAGAAAGCTGTGTGTTCACATAGCGTTGGGTTCACCAATTTTTAGCGAAAGAAGGACTAAACATCATAATAAGAATATAATGTAAAGGCAAACACATGAATTTTCACATCTTTTTAGAAAGCTGTGTGATCAAATAGCGTCGGGGTCACAAACTTTTAGCGAAAGAAGGACTGAACATCATGATAAGAATATAACTTAAAGGGAAACGCATGAATATTGACATCCTTTTAGAAAGCTGTGTGATCAAATAGCGTCGGGTCACCAATTTTTAGCTCAAGAAGGACTAAACATCATGATAAGAATATAATTTAAAGGCAAGCACATAAATATTGACATTTTTTTAGAAAGCTGTGTGATCAAATACCGTCGAGGTCACCGATTTTTAGCGCAAGAGGAACTAAAGATCATGATAAGAATATAATTTTAAAGCAAACACGTGCATATTTACAAAGTTTAGAAAGCGGTGTGATCAAATAGCGTCGGGGTCACCAATTTTTAGCGCAAGGAGGACTAAACATTGTAAAAAGAACATTATTTACTCACTAAAGAAGATAAGATATCGGGTGCCGTGAATGAGGCGAAAGGTACTTTTTATATTCTGGCATGTTATTTTCCTCAAAACCTCTGTAGCTCATACTGACTCATTATTTGAAAACAAAGGTAATACCAAAAACGAAGCGAGCTCTATTGTTCGTCCTTGCTAATATAGGTGGAAATTGAATTCTTCATATTGATATAATTGCCCTGGTTAATATTGAAAGCAAAACCATGGTATATCATAGCTTGTTTTTCGTTGTTATTCCTGCAACGTTCTCAAAATTTATGGCTGTTGATTGACAACAGCTCAAATGTACATGACTGTACAGAGTATTTATTAGCAAATGAGCAACAGGATGGCTGTCCTCATAAAAAGATACAGAGGAAACGTGCTACTGTTACCATTTAGGTCGGGCTTTAGTCTTATAACGAGAAGTGCTTCTTTTAGAAGGACCTAAAATTCGGAAATATCTGGGATCATGATTAAAAGACTAACTAACAAATATTCACAGCTTTTCAGAAGGCTGCATGTTCGAATCAAGTTGGGGTCACCAATATTTAGCGCAAGAATGGCTTAACATAACAATAGAAGATGATTTAATCACTGCGTTTCTAATAACTCTTCGGTTGATGAAATAGAGTTTAGACACCTAGTGGGAGCAATGGTCCTTCACTTAGATTAATGACTCTAAAAATACCTCCATCGATTTATTTTGACAAAGGAGTAAACCACCTACCATAAAAGCGTACCAGTTTGTTTTACAAGTAGAGGATTTTGTAGACAATTTCCTTTCATACTAAAGATCACGGTTGACTTGCAATTTACATCTATGGAGCAAAAACCTGCTAGTGTCACGTTAACAGCCCGAGTTCAATATGTGCTGTATGAGACTCCCTGGGTATAAGACAACACCTCAACCTTTTTCGAGGTCTTTTGTTGTTGTCCATTAAAGCCACACAAACTCAGACTACCCACTCGTTTCAAAATATCTCGTTTTAAGACTGACTCTGCTTAAAAAACAATCTTTTTTGAGATCAGTGTTGGAATGTTACTAGCCTCGGTTAACTTTTCATTTCGGAAAAGAGGCTGCGATGCCCCTTCCCGTGAAGCTTTGCTTTCCATACTTGCGAAGCACATTGACGCCTTCAGACTCCACCACTGTGGAAATAGCCATGAAAAGCCCAAAATAACGAAAGCAACTTGGATGATTTGAAGATTCAGACATAAGATAAACACACAGGAAACTTCATTTCAGGATGACACAGTTTTTACCGCCAAATCTGTTGGCGCTGTTCGCGCCAAGGGATCCAATACCGTTTCTACCTCCTACGGAAAAGCTTAAGAGAAAGAAAAGCGCCCAACCTTACTCTGGTGTTTCACAATATCTGAATCTATTCGAGGTAAATGTACAGTCTTTTTTTCATGGAAATAGTTATTGAGTTTCGAAAACGTTTCTTAACATGACATTGATTTAAAATTATCTCTCCGCAATAAACGTAAACCACGGGTCTATTCATTAGGCCTGTAATCACTCGCGATTTTTTTTCAGCACCGGCCTGTGTAGTTGCCTAAAAGTACGTGGATAGTACTGTTCAGGCGGATTTCAGACAGATTTTTTCAACGTGGTACGTCATCAGTTTTCCATCAATGTAATGTTTAGTTTGAATGCATGTTTTGATAAAGGAATGAAGTTTGCCAGGCATTGCTGCTGATGCTTGGCGAGCCCAGCAGGTATAGCCTAGTATTTGCAATCGAGTCAACTTCTAATTACAACTTGCACAAGATTAGTTAGAAGTGTCGACCAAGTTTCTTACCCAGTTGGTTTTGTAAAGGCGTATAGTTCTGAAGTGTTATTTTTGACTTGCACGATAAACTAACGTTGTCCACTTATATCGGAAGCTTCACTTAGCCAGCAGGTAGTAGAACTGAAGATGATTGTTTACAGAATATTTGCGTAACGTGGCATCACTGGTGTCTGAAGGAACTAACGTTTTGTACACTTCTTCTAGTTTACCATTTCACCGCCCCCGAAGATTTATATATTTGTATATATTTATATTTTTATAACGCAATAATAATATTATAATGGTCAAAAAATGGACGGAAAGGGACTCGTAGAAAACTTTAAATATGTTAGGCAGTGATTCTGATTTAAACTAAATCGAGACTAGAAGAAATATCGCCCAAAACCTGCAAAAACTCGGAGAGATACGAGTTAAGAATTACGTTGCGACCCAGCTCTAGGTTTGAACTGTATAATTGATTGAATAGTACAGTTATAGGCCATAAGTAGAGCATTTCTGAACGTAGATATTTGCGAGGTAAATGGTAGTGAGACAAGCGAATTTATGTGATGTATAGTATATTATGTACAGATTGCATGGTAGTGTCTAGTCTTATATTTATTTTATTAGATATTTACATTTCTAGTATAGTAAATTAAAGGAATTAATGTTATGTAACACATGCTATGTAAGGTAGGGAGGCCACATATGCACATGGCAGCTAGTGTAGAGAGAGTATAGACAAAAGTTGTAGAATCAGAAGGCCTAAAGATTGTGCAGGACAGCAAGTGGATTTTGACAATAATTATACTTGTTTACAGTAATACTTACAAGTGTGTGTTGAGCGAGGGTCACTGTAATATAGTTTATATGTCACTAGTGTAGTATTCATTGTCATTAAAGGTTAACATCCTTTCGAGCCAAGCAGCTCAATTTTGGCTCTTCCTCTTGGCTCTAAAATACAAGGTTATAGTGCACCCTTGAATAGCAACCCTGCACCTAAATACAACAGAGGCTTATGGCTTTGCAGTCCAGCACTGGTTTGGTCTTGTTAGAATTCTTTAGATTATATGCAAATCATAACATGGAAATTCCAAGTAAACTACTTCATATGCACTAGACTTGGCTTACCCTGTACCATAGAATTACGATATAGGTTTCAATTGTTTGCAAGAGATGTTGTTCAGCCTGGGACATTGCTTAGGTAGTTTTTTACATGAGCAATAGGTGCTTTGTATCATTTAAGAAGCTATGTTTATTGAATACAGCTTGAAGTTATTCTGGAACTTGCAAAACATAATAATCTCAATATTGAATAATACCCAGTTGATGGTATCATTTTGAACCATACTAGGCCCTGTCCTGTTTCAAGTAGCCAGAAGAAGATGAACAGTGAATGTTTGGTCTATTTACAGCCTACATTCTGTTTCTGAGAGCGGTATTGAGCAACTAGGGTACAATTAGCCTCCAGAAAGCACTGCAATTTGGTGTGTTCTGATGAAGTGCAAAGGGAATTCAAAACTTTACCAGGTTGATGTACCAGTGGATGAACTGGGTCAGAAAACAGTGCGAACTGTTTGCTTATACTATGAATTTAATCTATAGCAGGGCCCAGCACAATCCCTGGCTTTGTTCAAGAATGACAAGGTAAACAGGATATGAGACCTAGTTCAGTGATTCAGTTCCTCAGCAGATAGGAAGACTAAGTATAGATTTCTTTGATTGCATTGATTACTGATTTGGAATTCTGAATAATCTGGGGTGAGAGTGGCCAAGGGGCTGGCTCTACTCATTAGATCAGTAGAAGTGAGGAAATTGTTTGTATGAAGCTCATAATGAAGGTCCTTAAATGTTTTGTTTTCTAATACCAGGAGCCAAGTGAAACCCCACCTCCTACTTTTGGTGAAACAAGAGAAGAGAAAGAAGAAAGAAAGGTAAATGAACTTAGATATGTTGTTTTTAGGATCAATCAACAGTCAAGAGCTCAAAGTGATCATCTTTAAGGCACTTGCTTCCAAATGTATCAGTGCCTAAGATTCATCATTTTATTGTTTTTTTCTCACGCTGTCAAGTTATTTTCAGAGACAGACTGATTGCTTCTGTTCCTGATTGTTGTACTGTATTGATTGATTTCTGATACATATGGAGTGATTATGCTTTTGTATTATACAAGAAAAATAGATTAGAAGTCTTTATGACAGACAATGTGATACTTGTGCTGTGCTGTGTCACGATGATATCTGCTTCTATGCTGAAGTAAACCAGAAAAATGGACATACAAATTGTATGTGTTACTGAATCATTGAGATTTTTCTTTTTCTTCTATCATTTTTCTCCAGAAAAGGGAAAAGCGAGAAAAAGTTGAAAGGGATATTGAAGAAAAAATGGCAGAATGTAAGTGTCTTTTCCAACTAATAGTTGGCTGTACTGTTCTAAAGCTTCAATTCTGTTTTGTTTAGTTTAGTTCTTCCTACAGTAAAGGCTAAAGGCTACCTAGGGTTAGAATGATGTATAATTCTGAGCACCAGGAGCACATATGTAAGCCTAAAATGTAGATGGCTACTTCCACAGGTTATTAACAGAACAAGACACAGTGTGGTTGAAGTAGCCAGTATATCTGAGTTCACTTTGTTTGTATGCAGCACCTCAGACCACTACATTACCCCTCCTATTTCCTTTATTTGGCTATGCAGGGGCTTGTTTTATCAAGACCATAATTACACAGTTAAGAAATCTTGTAGGGGTGGCTGCTCTCCCTGAAAATCCTGGGATTTGATTGGAAAACTGGTACAAAGCAATGGAGAAAGTCTCCTTGTATTTGTCAGAATAATGGACATATGGTGCTTTGGAGGGGCCCTCTTGTTTCTATTTTCTGTGTAAATTTGATTGTCTCCATTTATGCTATTTTGGTAATTGTGTGTTTGGACTTTCTGGAAATTACCTGGCAAAAATGGTGGCCACTGTGTCTTGGCAATACGCTGGTATCCCAATTATGGCACTTGTCTTTTGAACTCAAGAATTGTTATTCTGGATATAATTTCTTTGTACTGATGAAGCTACCTTGTATCAACTACTTCTTTCCTAGAATAACAGTTTAAAAAACCTCAGTGTATCAATTGATGTTGATTTGTGAATTTAGATATTAGTAAAAATTGTTTTAGGCCCCACTAATTCAGGTGATTATATTTTTACCATGGAAAAATGCATGTAGGCACTTAGTTGCTATATATCATATATGGTTGAGGTGGTTTCTTGTTCTTTTACTTGAAATTTCTATAAGGGTGTTTCAACAGTGTAAGTGATACTTTCTTCCTTTTTGATTTCAGGGGATCCAAATAGTGATGCAAATGCTTCATCAGATCCTTTTAAGACACTATTTGTTGCAAGGGTTGTAAGTATCAATGTCATTGATTTAGTGAACTTTTGTTATTCATAATTTGTAGACCTGAGACATATCTTGAAATTTTCAAGTGTTAAATAAATATAAGATTTACTTCAGCAACAAGTGAGAAAATTTGTATCAGAAAAAAATACAGATATTTGTTATTAGTTTACCTGAATGTGTTCAACAGAAGTTGCTCATTGGATTAAGATGACAGTGCTATGGTTATTACTAAGCTGTGATATGAAAAGGAGATTGCCTAAAGGAACTAACCCATAATATGTTACGGATTGTAATCATATATACGTATTGGTCACTGATCCATTTTTTTATCAGGATATCCAAACTATAACAGGATATCCAAGCTGTACTCATCCTGTCCTAATATTTGACTTTCTTCTTCATACACTTC
Organism: Carybdea cf. marsupialis auct. non (Linnaeus, 1758); assembly: GCA_010016065.2. Taxonomy (NCBI): domain Eukaryota; kingdom Metazoa; phylum Cnidaria; class Cubozoa; order Carybdeida; family Carybdeidae; genus Carybdea; species Carybdea cf. marsupialis auct. non (Linnaeus, 1758). Next base: position 20,761 of record JAAAKL020001092.1, on the reverse strand, counting down.
AAAGTTTAAGAATCTTGAGTGTTTTGGTAATCTTGTTTTACTGCAACTGAGTAAAGCCACTATGTGTAAAGCTGGTTTGCTGTGATGTATAGTATCATTTTTGACACACTTCATCTTGATGATGTAGATAACATTGGAATCTGAATTAACCCCAAACTCCGCTTATGATTTTGATCTTATCACCAAACTTTAAAAAGAATTCTTCTCTCAATACAAGGCAGGCTTGCCACTCAAGGTATTGCGGTGTCTGGCTGTAGATTGCATTATCTTAATTATCTACTTCTTCCAGTTTTCTTTCACTTTCACTTTTCATTCAAATCAGTTAGTGCTAACTGTCTGCATTGCAGATGCTTCAGTGATTGCAAAGTGCAAGACAAGGCTACCATATTACTAATTTAATTATCTTTTATCTTACTGGAAAATGATTAATTGCAGCAAAGGGGAAAGCATTGTTGGCATAGAGTGAGATTTTGCCTCTATTGAGATTTTGAAGGGAAGGAAAATTAAGTTTTGATATGTCAATAGATACAATTTGATATTTTTGCAGTGTGGTTCTGTGATATGGGAGTATCAGGCCATTTTCATTGTGACTTAGCAAAAAATGAAACCTTATAGATAATGTAATTTTACTTTATAGAACTTTGATACCTCAGAATCCAAACTTCGACGTGAACTAGAAGCTTATGGACCAATACGAAGGGTAAGTGTATATTTTTTGCCAACATAATCTATGTTATCCAGAGTGGGTAATGATTACATTGTTCATTATGTAAAAACCAACATATGCCAGAGGAGGCAGTCCTAGACATTTTAAATGGGTCATTTTGTGACAGCTATAGCAAGTTCTTTATTTTACTTGTTTAAGTTCTCTCTCCACACTTGAGAGAAGTCACTGTTGGTCAAAGACACAAGTAGATCTATCATTTCATTTTCCAAGGGAACGTGTACTGTATGAAAGTGCCAACTACTTGTGATGTACTACTTCGACAGTTCAGTGTGCTGTGCCATCATAGTAATGCCAAGTATTGTAATCAAAATTGTACTCTAGTATTGCTGTTGTATTTAATACACATTTAAATGAATTAAGAGAGCTTTTGTGAGCAAGTAGGGTACTTTCCCACACAGCAAATTAACCCATGATCATACTATTTTATTGATATTCGCTCCATCCTGAATATACTGAGTACCACCTCAATTGTTCCCAGCTTTCTTATCACCTGTGCTTTTGACCGTATTGCTTCTTCCTTCGTTTTGCATGTTCAGAATTTATCTTCTTTCTTATTCCTTGGTTCATAGTTTGTTTCTTCTTCTCTTGTTTCCCATGCTTCGTTTTTGTTCTTCTAAATGTACTTTTTTCCAGCTCTGTGTATCTTATTCACACCTTCCTTGTGTCCTTGCCGTTGCCCTTGTTTTAAGAGGTTTTTATCTTATGCCGGTGTTCCTGATTTTCCTGCTAGTGGAGCCTCTTCTTTTAGCATCCATGTGGATGAATTGTTATTACTTGCCTAGATGCCCAAGTATTGTAATAGCTTTTGCAAGCTGTTTCCTTTGTGCTGCTTGTGACCATATACTCTCATCCCAATTGCATTGTTCTTTTGTTTTTTCTTGCTCAGTTGCTCCTTTTTGAGTACCAGTGTTACTTCATGTTTCTTTACAACTTTAACTTAACTTCTTTACTTACAGCTTCCTTCAGTTTAACCGTGGATGTGGTGATCCATTGTATGCTTGTAAAGTTTGTATTCTCAAATTTTTAAGTTGAAACTTATCTTTAATTCTACCTCAAATTGTACTTTCTGTTGGAGGGCTTGTTCCCCTCCCCCTTGCATTAGCTCTTTCTATAAGTCACTTATTTTGGTACTAATTTACACCAGATATCTTTTAAAATATCCATGCAACTAAACTCATGCTATTTTATTACCTTCTTTTAGATCAAGATGATCCAAAATATCAAAAATGGTAAACCGAGGGGATATGCATTTGTTGAGTTTGAATCAGAAAGGGATATGCATGGTTAGTATTAACTTATCAATTACATTATGTTATGCAATTTAAACGGGGTTTTGTCAGTAGACAACCAATTTTGCAGTTCATGAAAGAGTTCGAAATGAAAGGAATATTATGCCTTTGTTAGTGTGTTGCTGCCACGTAACTCTCCTGCCGATGTAAAGTTGAGGAGTTGGGAGATATATTTGCTGCAGATCTTGCTTCTAAATTGAAAGCTATATGTCAAGCACTGAAAATAGTCCTTCTAAAGAATAACAGTCTTTCTCAAGAATGATGCAATCCAAACCCAAATATTCCTATAGTTATTCTATTATAACGGAACCAAGCACGATAGAAATTTTGGTTGTTAGTGCTAAATATAGAAAAAAGATTATTTTAAAAAGATAAAAAACGCTTGTGCTGGAAGCTTGTTTGGTAGAAATTACCTTTATAAATGACGAGATGGTATATCTGAATCTGTTGTGGAGCCTGCTTCCTGGTTTCTAAAGACTCAATGTCATTTTTCAACTTCTGTGTAAGACAACATTAGTGGTTTGCGTAGGCAACAGCCGTACGAAACTTTGTATTGATACAGATTGACGTGTGAATACTTTACAGTGTTGAATTGCAACTCACGTGACAACATTTCAGAGAATATAACGGGATCAAGAATTGTTGAACGACGGTAATTTCCATGTAATAATGGTACGATGTCTTTAAAAGCCTGATGTATTACAAACATATGCTAATCTATAATTATGGCTTGGTTTCTAAATGACTTTGCTTAAACTCTTCCACATGCAAGACTTTGTAACAGGTAAGTACCATTTGCAGTTAGGGAGTAGTGTTGTTTACTTTTTTATCTTTCTATTTACAGAGAAATGTATAAAATATGCAGTTGATTAAGGCGTCGATCTTTTTATTTAGCCCGTATGCCTCAACTCGTGCACTTATGTAACTAAAAGTGATAATAGTTGCAATAGCGTTTTGTCACACTGAAGCCTATCGAAGAGAAAGAGCTGTGACAAAGAAAATGTCTTCCGTTTCTTGCCCTGAGTACAAAAGCCTAAGCGTTGCAAATTCCTGCTAAATGTCCTATTAATTACACATTTAGGCCGTTCGGGACACGTGAATCAATCTGTGAAGCAGAGTTGCGCTGATTGTGTTTAATTGCGACTGAGACGTCCGGGCGTTGCCAATTTGCGCAATCGTTTTCGTGAAGATTCCAATTCTTCTGAGGTCGTAATACAAGCAAAATATATACATCTTTACATTTTATACACATCGAAATTGAGCTTTTAGATGTAATAAATATTGCTTCTATTACCCCCTTGAAAAGCCTTCAATGCATTTTGTAATATTGTGACTCTAGACTGCGACCGGGAGGGTTGATACAAATGGAAGAACTAATTTGATTCCGATGTTTTAATAAGTCGGTCACATCATGAAGCCCAAGGCGTGAAAAGTTGGACGTCGGAAGCAAGCCTAAAATGTGCAATTAAAATAGTACTCTAGAATTTATTTTGACCTGCCAGTGAAGATCCTGATCATCTAGTATTGTTACCGTACCTCATGTTATATAAATATGTTCACGTCAATTAAAACTTTTGAACGTATAGAAGATTATGATGAACCCGTCCGTCTCTAAACTACTGTTATTCGTAATGCGGAGCGTGTGGCCATGTGGTCTATAAACTTGCTTTAAAAGCCACCCACCTGAGGTCGATTACATGTCTGGGAAGCTTTGACAACCGTAGTGGCGGCGCCCACCCAGTGCACGCAAGGGAAATTGGGGAGACTGAAACTGAAGAAGCCCGTCGAAAGGACTGCACGTGTATTTGTATAGCCTAGCCTTGTCACACAAGTGTCATGCTGAACATGTTTGAAGAACACGTGAAGGGTACTGTGGTCTACTCAGACACTTTTACTCTAATTCACATAGCAGGTTGCTCAGCTGATCGAACAGTTGAGCTCTCATACGTCGGTATCGACGGGAGAATCCATCATCAGTTACTTAAAAATCATCATTCTCGCCAGTTAAGTACATTTCCCTAGTGTTTCCTTTTTTGCAATGCCGAATACGTACTAGATGGAATAAGGATCAGTTACTGTGCCCATAGACCATCAACCTATTTACTATGACCTTACATACAGAATACTATCAAGTTATAAATGTAACGTAAGATGTGAAGCTGTCTTTCCATGATTCGGCTTGGAATTATGTGTACTCAGATGTGATTACACGCGTAAAATGTAAGGGGGGCCTATGTTTTCCGTCCGTTAACAATGTTGCGATATTTCTCAAAATTCTTCTCTCAATTGATTGGTTAAATTTATCATTGCTGCTTACACTCAGTTTCGTTTTTATTTGTTATTGGCAGTGAACATCGTATTGATGTTGGCTTTACTATGCAAATATTGCCATAACATGGAATGCGTAAAGAGTTGACCTTGCTCACCTCCTAGACACTATGCTATGTTGTATAGGTGGGTATAGGTGGGTATATCCACTTGCCTAACCCTGTTAGGTACTAGAAGGACAAAGGAAGAGAAACAAAAGGAAGAAAAATAAAGGTTTCTTCTCCCACCTTTCACTTTTGTACATGGATATTGGCTTGTACAGAATAAGCTGCGTAGCCAGCTATGCTGGGAAAACATGAGAATGTTTTCACTGGAGCATTTAATTTTAGTAAAAGTGTACAGATGATACTTTTTTGAAAAGGTTTAACGTGGACTTTGCTCTTTGTTTGTTCAGACGATCCGTTTCACCCAGTGTCCACAACACATCACTTATTTTGTTGATGCAAGAAACATTAATGCATTTCCCACAATTACAAAGTTGGCTAAAGGTCCGTTTGTGTACGAAAGAGGGAAACATATATTTTCAAATTTCTTTGCTGTTGTCCGTAAAATTCCATAGCAACGATTTTCTATCCGGATTTTTAAGAGAAAGTACAGGATTTTATCATGGTGTGCCCTTGAGCACAAAATGGTTATGTAACCAGTAATAGTGGGGATATATTTCAACTTTCCTAATGAAATATGTTAGGGGCAGGTGGATTGTTGCCCAGAATAGATCAACATGGCAGGTAGGATTTTCTCTTGAAGATCTCAAACTTAACGCGATTTTAACTTGGTATAAGTGAAGTCAGTTTAGCATGTAAGTAGATGTTTATCTTATTTCTCAAAAACGCAGTATGGTTTGAGACATTGTAAACTTGTTTCCACCGTAGGTAATTGCTGAATATTTTTTTAAAAAAAAAAGATTCTGAAGAATATCTGTCATTATGATATGGCGTTGAATGATATGGCATTGAATGATATCTTATAAAAGCGGCACGCAAGTTCTTTTAAGTTTTCTCGCGGCGTAAATGAATGTTATCTAGATATAAATCAATTCTCCGTAAGAGATATTTGGGGAACAATTAAAAATAGTGTCCAGTATTCCGTTGTTTTTTTTATATGATTTGCACTGAAGTCATTTAGACCTTTCTGGGAGGTTAGAATAAGATTGTGAGCGTTATTGTCAAGCCTATCCATACAATTTGGCATATGAAAGGTTTCCTTTGTCCTTCACTTTCATTTTCGTATTTTAAAAACTTTCAGGAAGTGCAGGCTACACGGATAATATATCACCCCATTAAAAAGAGCCATGTAGCCTTCACTTTGTTTATGTGTCTGGGGATTCCACATCATGGGGAATTATTTAATTTTGTTTATCTCATTCATGTTGTATGTTATTGTATGTTAAGAAAGTGAGGGGAAGCATCACCGTGATTTACATTCATTTGTGTAAAGTCATCACAGACAGTACTCAGAAAGGAATTAACTGTGAAAATTGTACCGTCTTGATGACGTGGTTGAAGCAGTTCGTGTAGTGATACGATATTAACAGCCAACTGAGTTAATGTCTATTGTAAGAACACAACATTAATATTTCGTGGGGAATCAAGATGCCACTTGCAATATATGAGTGTCCATTTTTTATATTCGATATCTTGAACGTTTTACTTCAGAGACCAAGTCGGTTGTTTATTTCAGTTTCTCGTTAAAATGATTAAGCTGAGTAAAATTAACTTTGTTTCATCATTTTGTTCACTATGATGAAGACACTCAGATTGTGATAAATGTTGTTTAATTAATTTTATCGCATTTAGACTTTTAAATCGTACACGACCTAAAAACATGTAGTCCGCAATTTAGGGTATCATAACGCAGTTGGGTCTTAAATAGTTTAGTAGGTACCTACTATGTTATAATTTTCAGGGTCTTGCATCGTGAGTTTCGAATGAAAGCCAACGAGTTCAATATAAGAAATCTTCCAGTTTATGTGGGATTAGGTATTTAAAGGTTGTTGACTACCAAAGTAGCTGTTTCTTATTCATGGACAATTTTACAAAATTCCGAAATAAACGATTCCTAGACGATAAGAGTACGCCTTGGTGTCTTGTGTAAATTTTTGAGGTTTTGAGGAAAACGCGATTACTGATTTATATAAGGAAAATTAAAGGTAATTAAACTGAAAGGATTGCCAGAACTAAAACTGTGTCCAGTTCCCAGGTGTTGCCGTCACCCGTATTGGATTGATCAAAGTTAATATTTCCATAGTATAAGTTATAGCAAAATATTGCTGTTATGCCTTGCTAAAATAGTTGGCACTGTTCGCTTACTTTACACTCAGTGTACGTTGATCCACTCGTGTAACCGCTATGTCAAAAACTCCATTGCAAGACATATATTCAGACATGTTTATTTAAAATTTAGTGGCATGCTTCATTGATACAGTGCTGGGTAGGGTACATCACTTCATCTTTGCAATCCTTATATACAAGGGACTCACTTTGTTGTCAGTGTGTGTTCTCGTGCTATGTAAAACATGTACATGTGTACCCACATCCTACCACTTTGTCATACATTATACTGTTACACCTGAGAATACACACCCTCAGGCCAAGGTAAGTATTCTTGGGTGCCCATACTAGTCCTACGTGACTCAACTGGGGAAGGTTCAGTGTTTAAGTTTCGATTGTCAATTCCCGTTGGTAGCTGCATACAAACATGCAGATGGTAAGAAGATAGACGGGAAAAGGATTCTGGTGGATGTGGAGAGAGGCAGGACGGTCAAGAGTTGGAGGCCCAGAAGACTTGGTAAGTGTGTTCATATTTATTTGTTATTCTTATCGGTTTTCTTTTGCGTATCATAGGTAGTTAGTAAATCAGCTTCGATGGTGTATTCACTCGTTTATGGATGGTATTTGATGACCAACAGAGAAACAGATTATTGTGGTCAAGATTCATGTGTGGGTATTTCCACTACCTTAGCCTCTGCAAAGGGCAGTGCACGGCGATAAAACTGCATTTTCTTGCCCAATACACTTTTCTTCCACAAAGTTGCGGTTTTTTTCAATGGGCTGTGGACAGCATGATGACCCGGAGTTGCAGTCCTTCCATGTTCAGGTCCCATAGGGCAGAGAGGCTGATCTCCTGCTTAGAGCTGGATGTCGATGTCCACCGGTGGAGTATTTGGAGATAATGTGCCGATTAGAGAAATATGGGGTCACCTTTAGCTTGGTTATTAGAGCTGCACTCCGCGATTGCATGTATGGCATTCGCTTTTGTCTACTATCTCTTCGTGTTTGCTACTAAATTCTCTCTCCGAAATCGGTTTTCTTTACAGTTTTCTTTACGGATTATAAATCCTCTTTATTTCTGAAGCAAGTGTATTGTGGGGTCGATCTGCCCCATCTTTTTCAAATGTCAGCCGGTACATAGTATACAAAAACATTTGGTCGGTTGCCTTCTTTGACAAGAGCTTGGTAGAAAACTTCGCCCTTTTGCCCTTCATTTTGCCCCTTGTGTTCACCCATGAACTTTTCATGACAAAATTGTTTTCGCCATTGTGTAAGAGCTATTGGCGACAAAGCAGAAATTTTTAAACTAAAACATGACCTTGTAGTTTTGGGCGACGTTTGGACGACAAGACGCTTTAATGGTCAGGCATATTGTTTTTGTGGTACAAATAAAAGGAAATGGAGCTACATTTATTCTGTTAGAGTTCTTTTTGTGTAAGGGTCAGTGTACCCTTAAGGATATTTTAACATACCGGTATCACCCGAAATGGTGTTTGGCCCATACTTTGAATGTCTGGCTATGTGTTCTTGTGTCAACATTAAGTCGAGTTACTCTTATCACATATCAGACTGAAGTGAACGCTGGATAGTATAAAGGTGTTTTTTAGGCAGCACAAATTTCAATTACGTAGTTAATTACTTGTAAATATTCCCGTTCAGGATGTTTGCCTCTCTATTTCGTGAGTTTGGGGCTTTGTTTTTCATTCTTCTTGCTATGCAATCTGCTTAATGCTGTGCTGCTTTCGAGCACTTAGCATTGTTTCAAAAAGCGTGTAAATCAGTTATTGATGTCAAATTTATTGTTATAACTTGTTCATAGTTAACTGTGTAGTTATTTGAGGACCACACTTTTATTTGTTCCACTTGCATTATGCAAGAATAGGGATCTTTATTTTCGGCGATAATTTGTAGGTGGAGGTCTCGGTGGTACAAGACGTGGAGGACCCGATGTCAACATACGACACTCAGGCCGTGTGGATAATTTTGATGCAGGGTGAGTCAGCCAGTGCTGTTGTTTATTATAATTTTAATTGATGTAAGAACATTATGACCACTCTTCCAGGAGACACCGGAAATCCCGTAGTCCCCCTCCCCCAGGATTTATTGTCGCTCGGGGAAATCCAGGAAAAAGTCACAAATAGAGCCATGCTGGAATCTCTCCCAAAATTTGCCAGAGGGTTTGAGGAGCTCTATCGTTACTGTTATTTGTAGTCCATTGTTGACATCTAGATTTTCAAGGAAGTTTATATCATGTTCCTGTAACTTTGCTCAAAGTCCTGGAATTCTGAAGGAACTCGCCTTGTGGACAATAAGGGGAAGGCTGATCCATAGTTGGGGGTTGAAAATAGGCAAATTTTGTCGACGTCGTCAATTCAATGCACTGTACTCAATTCTGCAAATTATTGTTGATTGTGTATTAACGCTATTCCTATAGGGGGATATTTTTCTCCCACCTTACAGCTTCAGGCGATTTAAGGTAGAAATAGTATCGCAAAAATGTTCAGTCTTTATTGGTTGTATTTAAGTATTGAAAATTTGCTCGCCTGACCAAATGATGATGTCGTTTCATGTAACTAAAACCTTTTCAATTTTCAACATTTTCAAGTTTATTTTCTGACTTGTGAATGATACATCATTGAAAGTAGAAAAAGAAGACGGGTACGATGACTAAAATCCAGTAATGGTTTTCCACGTATTAGATATTGCACAGATCTAGCCCCGAATTTTTTTCTAGCAGCTTTATTAGTATTGCGGAAATAACCGCTCTGAACACAATTTTGTTTGATTAACTGTGGGGCGAAAAGATCTGCCTTCCCGAGCTTAATGAAATTACGAAGGAAATACTCACCAGCACAAGAAGGGCGTGGTTATCTTCATTATTTAATTAAAAAAGAAGTGTTAAAGTTCCGTGAAGGTCAAATAGGGAATTAAATAGTCATATTGAACGTGGTTTGTCTTTACTGGTGACGTTTTGCAAACTCTTGTGTATTATAGGCACTTGTAGAATTTTTAAAACTACTCCAAGTACCACCTTGTGTTCATGATTACCGACACTATCATCCTGCGGCAAAGCTCATGTGAAATATTTATGTAAAGGAGAAGAGAGGTTTCCGTTGTGTACACAAAAAGAATGTTATACGTTTAATTGACTCTCCAAATTTCACGTCACTGGACTGTGCAATGTACTGTAACTCTATCTTTGACCATGTATTGTAAAGTAAATCTAGTTAGGGGGACCTGCGTAAGAGACTTCCATCGTTAACAAGCTCCCCGCTTCATGTCGATTTTAAGTTTACATTATTTCCTCAATTTTGCTTTCACTATTTCATCTGTATGGTGGTTGCAAGTCCCAGGATTTTTAGGCGTAGTAGTAAGGTGTTGCCGGCAACTCTTATCAGTGTAGAGTCTGCTCATTGGATGATGAACACTATGTTAAGTTACTAACTTACAATATATTGATTTATATTAATTTACACAATCAGTGGTGGTATTGGAGAGTGTCTGGCCCTCTGACATCATTTATTGCATTGCTATTCTCGCGAGATGTTTTAGCAGGAGTGGAGTCGCTGTTTCCCGTCATTGGGTCTGGTTTGCAATTTGCACGATAGGTTTGTGGCAATATATACATTTATCCTTTGGTTTGAATATAGTCCTCGACACGAATCCCCAACTTCTCCACAGAGAACCTCCACCCTACATGCATGTGTAGAGTAAGTGCACTACTATTTGCCCGTCTGTTGTAATTGTACAGTTTTCTGTTTCTTTTCTTGCAGGAGAGAACGTGAAAGAGAAAGAGAAAGGTAAAGTGAAATGCCCATCCGTGTTATAATAGCTTTGGTTGCTCATATGTTAGTGCGGTGATAACATAGTTCAATTTTCTCTAGTCACCGCGCCCGCTCCTAGCCATTCACCTTCGCACGACGGCATTATGTTCTACGCAATTTAGGAAGTAACCTCTGCATCATGTGATTTGACACGACGCTCTGAAACGTAATGTATAAAGCCATCCGATTGTATGTCATGATAGCAGGACAGAATGAGGAAAGGCTTTGTTTGAAGAATACTATTCTGTAGGGTGAGCAGCATTCCTGGAAAATGGTGGAGATCGTGGAAAGTCCTTGAAAAAGTGTTCAAGGCTCTTCAATACCTGAGAAATTTGCTTTTTGTGACATTTTCATGGTAATCCCTTATATTTTGATTTGAAGACTTGCTTTCTTGTCCAGAGATTTGGAAAATAATTTGAAATGCGCAGAAATATTGAGTAAAATAGAAAGCAATTTTGCTAGGCACCCTGTTCTCAGAGTAGAAATGTACTGCATTGCTGTATGAGAGGTTCTTTTGTGTCTATAGCAACCTTTAGGGGATGCTTGCTACTGCAAACAACAGGGTATACCTGTTTTAAGAAAGTCAAATTACAATTGGTCATTGTGGTGATGCGTCTGTCTCTCAATATCTGTGTGCATTGTTGCTTGTGCTATTCTGCGAGGTACTGTACTGCACTTTTAGTGTACTGTTTGATTGATGGCGATTTTTTCTCCTTTTAGGGATAGAGAAAGAGAACGGGAAAGGCCAAGAGAAAGGAGACGTCGAAGTGCATCGCGAGAAAGGGAGCGTGAAAGGCCTAGAGAGCGTGAAAGGGACAGCAGACGAGACCGAGATCGCGATCGTGACAGGTATGATTTTTGACCTTTTTACGGATGAAGTGTTTCCTTTTCATGAATTTACACCAACTCAAGGAGAGGCACAAAGATTAATCACTGTGCTGACAATCACAGTGCCCCACAAGCAGGTCAACCAATTGTTGACAATGGTGGTACGAACACTAAAACCAACCCCTCTTTCTCATTTCTCCTTTCTCCTTTGGTGCCTTCCCAGACCAGTAGAAATATGATGATTCTACCAATTGCTCAATGAGATTGCCTTGGCCCTCATTGCGTGTTTCCGAAAGCGCAGCAATGTCCAGTTCGTAGTGCAGGAATTCCTTCACAAAAATGTTGTTTCTTCTTTCTGGGCAGCAGGATCTTTTGATATCCGCTAGCATCCAATGTTCCTGATGCTGACCATCGCTTTCCCAGTAGCATTTAAACCGACTGTGCGCCCCGTGGGCCACCCAGAGCACAAATCGGTGTCTCCAATAGCAGACTTGACAGTTCCATGTGGGAGCCCCCACAGAAACCGCAGTCCTTGTTAACAGGGGCCTCAAGCAAGCCTGTATGACAGTTCGTTGCATTGTTATGCATGGTTAAATGACAGTTGTGCAGGGAAAATGCAGACATGTGGCCAAACTTACCACAGGTCCACTTTCACCTTGCAGTCGCCACCGTGGTCACTTCTACACCATGAAGCCTGCTGCCGCCTGTGGTAGCTTCAATTTTGCAATGGGTCGCCAGGCTATTCCTATCCATATTGCCCCATGGATGGGGCTGGGTTATTTACGGTAATGTTGCTCGGCTACACCATGTGATTTTGGAGGCCCAACTCCTCCCTCCAGTTTTTGAGGAAAGGCTGACAGGGATTGCCTCCCTGCCAACTCTCTTAACGACGAACAGAGGGACATCGGGTCAATTATGCCATATCTGTGGTTTAGCCACCTGTCTGGTATGATTGGAGCTGTCCAGCATAGCTCGCTGAACCCTCTTGAAGGAAGGCCCCTTCCCTGCCACGGGGAGGTTTGACCAGTCTGTGCACTTCTGAGGAAACACACAAGGGAAACTTGTGGTATGTAATACCCATAAGCTTGAGCAGTCCTAGGTTTAAGCCTATTTTGACTGTCACTTTCTGCTAGCTTTTGCTGTTCAATTTTAAGTTGAGACATGTTCTACAAACTTTTTATGCCCATAATTCTGATAATTTCCTGGTAGTTACGTCATTGACCTCTGGCTATGAGTCTTTGCTAAAGAGAAATATTTTGGCATCTGTTCATCAAAAACTTGTAGTAGCTAGTTATTTCAAACTATAAAACCAAATTTAACCACAACCCAAGCTTCGTGAAGGATATTTTCAGCAAATATTGAGAAACACATAACACCAAAACAGGGAATATATTACAAAGTATCTTTTCACATCCAGAATGGTATAGAATCAAATTATGTAGCTACGCCCTCACTACAGGAAGGTCAGAGAACCATGTAGACGTTTCCCCTGTGTAATTAAAAATACGTCATTGTTGTATTTTTGCCATATTGGCCAAAAAGGGACCATACAGTTGGGTTCGATTGCATAAGTGTATGGTGCCCAAGTCCCGATGTATAATTTAACAGAGCTCTTGTTATTTTTTGCCATAGGGACAGAGACCGTGATCGAGATCGTCGCCGTGATCGAGATCGCTCTGAACGGGATCGGGATCGGGAAAGAGATCGTGGGGATCGGGGCGACCGTGAGCGTCGGGATAAAGACCGAGACCGTGATCGTGAGCGTCGACGTGATCGAGACCGCTCCGAAAGAGATAGAGACAGGGATCGCGACCGTGATAGGGAACGAGGAGATCGTGATCGTGATCGAGACAGAGTCGAAAGGGACGAAGAGCGTGACCGCGACCGCGACCGTGATCGAGACCGCGACGATGATCGGGCAATGGAAAAAGAAGGCAGAGATGAACGAGAACAGTATGATAATGATATGTATGACGAAGAGGGGCAAATCCATGTTAAACGTGAGCTAGAAGAAGGTGAAGACAGCAGTAATTACGACAGCAAAGATCGTTACGACTATGGTCGAGGGTATGGCGACCCAACAGAAGAAGTCAGGAATAAAATCAAGGTTGAAAGAAGTTATGCTGAGTATGAAGAGGATGGCTACAATGGTGAAGCAGATGGGGACATGGAATAACTTTCAGCAGATTCCTGCTCGATGAAAAGCAGACGTTACTTTGTGCAAGCGCTCTATGTATATATAGGGTATGCCTCGTTAACCTGATCTGTATTTGTTCTCTGGAAGCTGCCTGCTGCAATACCCAGTTTCAACTGCAATGATAACAGATTTAGAAGCATACGGCGGAGACTAGAGATACATGAGACATTTCTCGGTGCATTTCCCGAAACTTGAAGAGCTTCCTACAGTTTGAGCCATAACGTTGACACGGTATCTGATTTTATCGATGGAAGTTCCAACTTCTAACTTCATTTTCGAGGTTTGATTTTACGTAAGTATCAGGTAGTTCCGAAGCACTTACTTTCGACCAAATTTTCTGTAACCGATGCATATAGTATGGGAGTAGGCCTATCAGAATTGAGCACAGGAAGAATGCGATTTCTTTACTAGGGTAGATACATATCTCAACCAGGGGCTGATGGAATTTTGTATTTTAAGAACCACGACGTATTTTGTGTTGGTTGGATCCCCGCCGAGAAAAATAGAAAGTTAAAGTAATTTTTAATTGACTTACGATTAAAATGTTTTGATATTTCTTTCTTTTAAACTAAACTAAGAATGGTAACCGCAATGTTCTATAGAAACGTCCACAGTAAGCACGAGTAGCCACCAACGATGTTAATTCAGTCTGCAAGAAGCCACGAATGTCTTACGAAATCGAAAGGGAAGCCCAAGTTGTAAAGAAACGTAGAAGAGAACGCATCTGATATTATTGATATCATCGTCGCTGTATAAAGTTTTAGGATACCGATTCGAGTGATTCTATTTTCTTGTTTTCTTTTATCGCCCTTCATCTCAGCGGGCGCGTCTTATTTATTATGGCTACTTGCAGTGACGGAAAGGATGGTCCGATAGCAGTGAGCGTTGTGCGATTTATTTCATTTTGAGCTCAAGTTAATTTTTACCTGTAATCTATTAACGACGCTTACCATGTGCCACAATTTTTTTGCTAAGCTTCATCTGAACGTACTTACTGCCGAGGTTTCGTCATTAATTGAAATACCAGAAAAATGCCAGAGCTATGTAAAAGAAGCGTTTGAATGTGTAGTCTACCTTGGGTTAAGGGTCGTTAATATGGGATGTTAACGTGGAGAGGTAGAAGAATGGGTTTGAAAATGCTGACTTGCTTGTTGTGAGAGTGGGAGGCACGGCAAAACGAGGGTCTACGTAAATGTGTGGTTCCTTTTGCAAAGTGGAAGGCGGAAAATAGCTCTCAAATATTCCGAAGAGGATGTGACAACTTTCAACATTTGCCGATAAGCGGTTGTCAGAACTTTCCGCTGATGGCACGGGCTAGGGCATTCTTTGCGTCAAGGTTGAGACTACATCGATTGCCTCTATACACTGGTACCAGTTGCTGCATTACTACCGTAGCTTAGTTTACCAAGAAAACAAGCACTTCTTGTTAGTTGACATACTTTGTGACCACAGTTCCCCCGCATTTTGGTACGTCCATTCCCAAAAGAGCTTGTAACTGCCCCTTGATGACAGGTAGATCAAGAAATAGAAGAATGGTAGTTGCAGATTGGATAGGAAGGATGTTATACGAAGACAAATATATAACTACCAAATGCTTTACACAGATTTTCACTTGCTGTGCCCAAGTTAATAGACAAGTTGACATCTGAAAATTATATCTTCAATAGATATAATCTTTCAAAGTTTGAAACATTCCTTCCAAATCCCGGATTTTTCAACCCATTTCATAATTCTATGAACTAGGCAAAAAGATCGGACTCTGAAGACTCCTTTCAATTGAAGATTTGAACTGTTGTCTTCCCATAGCTGGAATGATATTTGTTCTCGTGTCTTTCTCGCTGCGAATTGGAAAAGAATTAATGACTTGATTATTATATAACTTACTCACCTTCTGAAATTGGAACTTGAGGATAACAGTATCTAGTGGTTTCATATTTCTAGCTCGAACTGCCAATCGTATAATTGCATAAATCATTAAGAAGGAAACTTCTTCGAAAAGATGAGTTCACCACTCAACATAGTATTATCAGATTAAGGTAGGTAATGAGAATGGAGCCAGTTCTACATAATCGAAGCATTGTAGCCAATTATAGGGGCACAACCAGATACACTCTTCAATGTTTTGTAGTCGAGGTGGCTATAGAATCGGTTTCCTATAAGGTGAGGGCGCGTCATGGTGATAAAACTACTCCTGAGTAATTCTACTAGTAAAGTGTGAAGTGACTGGCATGGACCGTGGAGTGCCTAGAAATCGTTTTCATGATGTATGGGCTTGAGTACCTGTTGAAATACTCCTACTTGATGTTTTATTAAGCTCTTCCAAAGATAAAGTTTTGGGAATGAAATGAAATAGTAAAATGCCTTACAATTCTGTAAGGGTAAGAGGCCATGCATCTATGACGTCTAAAAGAACGCACTCTACTTTTACCCTATCTCCTTGTCGGAATTTGTCGTAAAATTGTAACCCCCCTCTAACCCAACAACACCACGACGTCTAAATTTTGCATAACGTCCTCCCCTTCGCATCTACGAACAACAAAATTTAACCAACGGAAATATTTGACTTACAAAAGAAGCAAATGTTTACTCGGCTCTTTCATTCTGTCGTACTGAAGTAGTTTGGAATCAACGGACCAATCATGTTGCGTTTCCATAGACCAAGACAACTATGAGTTGGTTTTGCATCACATGAATGGACGGCACCACAGGACCTTCAGAGGAGTGCCGAAATGGAATGATGAAGGAAGAAATCGTTGTGGAAACAACCTCAACCAAGCTCCCCGCAGCATTTCCATTTGGCGCATTTTACAATTTGAGATATCAAGAGATCCGAAAGTGTGTAGTAACACAAGCCTCGTCAATTGAAAGAGAGTCCAGAGACCTTACAACAGGAAATTTATCAAGAGCATGTTCACTCTGAATCTGTGTCAAAGCCTGCCCAGCCGCTCTGAAATTTCGTTTCTCTAACTCAGGATCCGTGGTTCTTCTCTACGAGTCCAAGTGAGTGTCATGAGGAAGAACACCTGCCAATGCCTTGCTCAGAGGTGCCATTCTCCTTTCTACATTACTGTATGCTGACATACAGGATGCACGTGTTGATACAAGCACGGCATCAATGTTGTATTTGAAAAACTTTTAAATTGACATATCAAGGGTTTTAGGAAACTGTGGATTTTCATCTGGACGCCCATCACTTAAAGTTCTTGGTTTAGCCACATCACCATTTTCACCAACTCTCAGAACATTTTCACTGCATGATAAAAACCATATCATCTAAATACACGGTGCTGGAATAATCTGCCCTGGCAGAAGGTTATCGAATTTCGCATCCTGTGAAAACGAAGGGTGTGAGTAGCGGCTTGACAATCGGATCTCTTACGGGACATGCATAACAATTGCTTATTTACTGCTGCCATGCCACTCGGGACTCTTACTTTGTCATCTACTGAAATTACAAACACGCTTTTGGTCCAAATAATGCTACGATGTCGGAATTCTTTAGTTGCGAGTGTAAAATCCGCATCTTGGTGTCTTTTTCGCAAATTATTCTAGGGATTTCGCAGTTTAACTTTTAAGTTATCAATTCTCCTGGGAATTAAACAGAGATGGAGTGCATGCCGACTTAAAACATGACTCTCCTTCAGTAAACCTGAAAGAATATCATCAAGAGTTATTGAGTTAAAGAGCATCAGTTCGACGTCGCATATCGGGTCCTGCATCTGCTCTTACCAAGTCGATAATTGCTTGATGTGTCTTGCTTGGTCTACTTGGGGAGCTGTGGGTGACTTTGCGTAGTTTACCGCCATTTGATTGACTTCACTAGCCTGTTTCATCACCATGGTTTTCTTTTCAGCGAGATGTTCCTTTTGTTTTTCTGCGTCAGAAATTAAGTACCCTAGTTTTTCTTCAGATCACTTCAGTTCAAGTTGAGCCATGTTCAGTTGGTTGATGTTTTCAGGCGTTTGAAAACCTGGTGAATTAATAAACAAGGGCGGAAAATTCCTGCCTGAAGAAGCTGTTAATGTTGATGGTACCAAAATTGGTAATATCCTCTTGTGTCTCTAAGGATCACAGTAGTCCCAAATCACTCATTAGAGAAGATTGAAACTGTTGATCAAATGGGCAACTTGTGAAATCTGACATGCAAGATTCAAAGTGCTCAGAGTGAGCTGAAACTGATACAAAACATTCCTCTTGTGTCCCTAAGAAACATGCTACTCCCAAATCGCTCGTTAGAGAACATTGAAGAATGTTGATCAAAGGGGCAACTTGGGAAATTTGACATGCAAGATTCCAAGTGCTAGAATGTAGTTGACACTAACACAAAACATTCCTCTTATGTCCCTAAGGAACATGGTAGTCCCAAATTGCTCATTAGAGAAGATTGAAAAATGTTGATCTAAGGGGCAACTTGGGAAATCTGACATGCAATATTCCAAGCGCTAAAATTGAGTTGAGACTAACACAAAATATTCCTCTTGTGTCCCTAAGGACCATGGTAGTCCTAAATCGCTCATTAGAGATCATGTTGATCAAATAGACAACATGGGAACATTTTTGCAACCATTAAACTTTTTAATCTTACACTATCACCCGGATATCAAGTCCAGCTGCTAGTTTGTGTTTGCCTTAGTGAACATTTCCCCAATACGATAGGATTTAAAGAAAGAGACATTTCGGGTCAGTATAAGACGTTCGTTACTATATCCAGTTTGCTGGTAGGCCAAAGTCATTCTTTGTTGATGCACTGCTTTGAAATATAAGCATAGCCTACTAGACCCTGGAACCCCTCTTCCACCAGCTTCGGAGGTTTACACCTATCAAGCCAACATTCCTGTAATCAAATCTTTCATAATGGATCGATTTTTGATAAAACCTAGACCTGAGTTGATAAAACTGCTGATAAACCTGATCTATTCCAGAGTGCTGACCTTTACCTTCTCCACCCCCAATTCATAAATCATCTGTAATTTCAGTTGAAAAAAAAATTGCCATTTTATTATAAGAAGTAGGCATTTTTTTTCATAAATGCTTGGTTCTTTGGGCTTGAACCAATGAGTAGTAAGTCCACTGATATCTCAATGCCAATGCATATTTCAAATTTCAATTTGTCTTTTGGAGCATCGTTAACAAGCAACCTACAGGCCAAAAAAAGCACCTCCAAACCTAGTCTCTCATCATACCTGCTGATAAGCAGAGAGCGATTCCCAAGGGAGACATAAGCACCCCCGGGGGGGGGGCTAAAACATTAATATTGATTGGTTAACTAAGCATTTTCTTTAATGGCCTCTGTATTCACACCATGAGTAGATGGGATGTTAACTGTTTAAAACTTTGTGGTACCGACAACCAACGCCGAGAACGGCTAGATATGATGCCATCCTGCCGGGGGAAGAGATGCGAGGCACATTTCGCCCTCACTCGCGACTCCAGACAAAAGGGCTCTCATACACACTATCTCAGTGGGTCTCTATTAGTATCAATTACATTTTTAAACCGTGGTTCTCGGTTTAAATGCAAGTAACACCTGTACACTCCCCATTTTCGAGGTTCTTAAACCGTGCCCACGTTGAGTCTTTCAGATGTCTACTCCCTCTCGTGCAGAATACACTTCTCTATTTGTTCGTAGAACAAATTACGCGTGCTTCTCTAACATTTGTATCCTTTCATGCCTTTCTCAGAGGGTAAAAATGGGTCTTGAATCAATAGAGTAATATACTTTTCTGCGGCTCAGTAGTACCTTTTCTCTTTGTTCTCTTCGTCTATTTTTAACTTACACTTTGCACTCCTCTCCTCTCTAAACGCCCATTTCTACTTCAATTGCAAATTGCATAGAATTTGCGATTTCTGAAAGCTTGCGAAGTCAATACACACTAAAAATGAGTTCACACGAAAACTGATTGTTACAACAGCGAGCGACATGAACTGTCTCAGCTATTTGTCGCTAAGGGGACACGTGCTCTTGATTTGTCATCACTCCTTTCAAAATGTTTTGAACATGGTGCAGCGTTTTGCAGTAGGAGGCTTTTATCACTGCTTTTACTTCGGAGAAGACAGCAAGGAAAAAGATTAAATTATAAAAAGAAATAATATGTTCGTCTCATTCTTCAAAGGTGAAAAGGACCAGGGGAATGTGCCAATCTTGCCAGGAAATGCAGCTTGGAGATCACGAAAACTTTTTCAAGTATTTTCGAATGTCCCCAGAACTGTTGAGTTTAGTTGCACCCCTTGATAGTGAAATCTGATCATTGATAGGAGATAGGGAAGCCATTAAGCAAGCAGAACGACTTTCAGTAACTCGCAACGGGCGAGTATCACCAAACAATAGCTTACAGCTATCGATTAGGGCATTCTATAGCAAACAGTATTATCACAGAGACACTCTCTAATGTTCGATGCCCGTCGATGAAGAAGGAATGGGGGTTGATCGTGGTCCAATACTTGGTTTAGCAAGTTCTACTTATTCCTCATTTTTATCTAACAAGAGGGAACAAAGGTTACAAAGATGCAACTTGAATCCACTCATGGCTTTTTTAGTACTCTGAAACAGCTCTCATCCCAGAGCACATTATTTGAGTGAACACTTTCGATCAAAATCTCTACGTATTCTGTAGTCCAAAGTTTTGTTGCCATTGCAAAGTTAGTGACCTAGTTTTACAATTTCCACGATCAAATTTTAACTCCTTGTTCTATGGCTGTCTGTAACAAATCATGATCTCCGATTGTTGTCCCTTTTAAGAAACTTCCTACGGCATGCGATCATTCGCAAAAAGTCAAACGGTGCGGTTTGGCTGAAATTGCATTCCAAACGCTCGCACCCAAATTTCAAACAAAAGATCGCCTGCGATTTGCGATTGAAGGAGAAATGGGCCTTTAAGTGCATGTAGTTAAGAACTGTTCATAAAAGGAACCCACTCATTTCCTCTCTCAATCTACTCATCTCTGTTATTGATTTCCCTCTTTATTTCCCCTTGTCGCTTTTGCTCCTTTCAAGCATGCCTGTAACTCAGAATTGTCTCTGGAATGAATGATTCTGTGCTTTTTCCCCTACTTCTATTTTTGAGCTCCCTTGAACTTCCCCGTGCAACTTTCCTCTCCCTTCTTCGTCAGCATTTTCTTTAGTTCTAGGATGAAAGTACATTTGAAGAGAAATGTTTGAATAATAAAGATGCTACCAATTAGGGTTTAGTCGCTCCTTCACCAAGTCATTTATCAAGTCCAGATTCTGATGTTCTTTACATCATCCATTTGGCGCGAAATTATAACTTAGTTCACTGTCTGCACATCTTAGAACTCAG